>JAVQJF010047594.1:0-13655 GCA_036023855.1 Gadopsis marmoratus
ACACACACACACACACACACACACACACACACTCACACACACACACACACACACACACACACACACACACACACCTACACACACACACCTACACACACACACACAGCTACAGGAGTTGCAGAAGTTATTACATGTCCCCCTGTGCTTTGTACATGCACGCACGCACAAACACACACACGCACGCACACACACACACACCTTTATACCTTATCTTAAACCCCTTATTCACAAACACAAACATACTGACATCCATGCACACACCTCCCATGGTGCACGTGCACACACACACACACACACACACAGAAACACACACACACACACACACACACACACACACACACACACACACACACACACTCCCTGTCTCTCCCTCTCCTCTACCCCTGACTTTGTCCCTGTGACCTTGGGCGAGTGTTGCCAGTGGCTGCTGCTGAGATTTCTGCGTAGGGGGTTGGAGGGCGGATGGAGAAAGGCTTGGCTGTGGATCACACAACTTTCATCTCTCTATCCATCCGTTCGTCCGCCTGATGAATGAGAGAAAAGTTTTCCCCCTCCCTTTGCTGACAGATGGCTGTGGAGATTTGGGGACTCATGAGGAGTTCATTTATAACAGAGCTCCTCTTTGGATTCCAGCTCCATCAAGAACATCATTTATTTTCAAATTGTGTGTAAATGCACTTTTCACAAACGAAGACCATGACTGATCACACGCGAAGCAATTGTCGGACTTCCAAATGTAACCGCATGCCTGCTGAACTAGTGCGGCATTTAAGCCCTGTCCGCAAGAATAATTGAAAGCCTTTCTCACTTTTTAGTCATTTTGATGTCACAAGGAATAGTCTGGTTGCTGGATTGCCGTCCTTATCATGGAGCGGACTGAGGAAGAAACTGAAACATGAAATGGCTGAACAGTTCCAACCTACATGTGCAGTAAAACCACTAATCGCAGAGACTACTAATGCATAAACATTCTGCAGTCCTTTGCTGTTGGATGTAAGATATCTTTCACCAATTCATCTGCAGGTTTCTGAAAAGAATCGCATGGTAAACGAGCGATTTTTGCGCAGTGTTGAATCAAAAGTGATGGGTTTTTAGATTTATTGTAAAAATGCTATACCAACATCCAGATGGGTGACAAATTAGAGAGGACAAAATGAATAAAGAATAAAGAATAAAGAATGATACTAATGTAAATTATTTAGCATGGCCTTTGCGCCAATGGCTCTCAACCCACTTCAACACCGACGGGAGATTTTGGACACAAGTGAAAATAGCATAGAAATTCAAAGGCGTTATCTAAGGTGTAATTTAAGAGTTTTAAGGCTAATCAGATGCTACAACAGTGCACAGTGTTTTACAATACTATGGGATTATCTTAATGATGGTGTACCATCCTCTCTGTAGATTTGTATGATGTCAAAAACACCTTACTTCAACAATATGTTGTTTACCTTAAATTTACTAATCATCTGTATAAAAACCACTGAAAAACAATGGACTTCAAGCCCGTCTCTCTTGCATTACTGTGTGGACTTATTTGCGCTGCTTAATGATATGTTAATGATGTTTAATATTAAAAGCGTTTTTCCTTGCCACTGTCACCTAGCGCTGCTCATGGTGTGAAATGCTGGGTCTCTGTACATAGTCCATCTAGACCTGCTCTATATGAGCAAGTGCTATGAGATACCTTTGTTATGATATGGCGCTATGTAAATAAAATTGAATTGAGTAAGGATATATGTTGAAACTGATTATAAGTCCTTTTTGTTAAAGCTGTAGCTGTAGGCAATACCTGCCTGCATTTCTTAGTATTTTGTTATTTTTGTTGGTGATTTGTCGGCGTAAATATGTGATGCTACACATACACCAGCTCTGACAGATATGCTGTCTGTGTGCCTGGCAGCATCGGTCCACAGTCACAGCCCTGTAGCCGACACAGCTGCGGGCTGCCATTTTGAGGAACAGCTGACATTTGCCTTCTCTCTCCATCAGATACATTACTGGGCACGGGCCTCTGACATTTCTGACTTTGTGTGTTTGTGTGTGTGTGTGTGTGTGTGTGTGTGTGTGTGTGAGATGAGTTACTTGGGCATGCCCCCCTGACATTTTATTGGATGCTAATGGTATTCATTGCCATGGCAGCTGGAGGGGAGGCGGGCATCGCTGTCTGTGTGCAAATGGCGCCTGTTGCTCACCTGTAGGCGTGTTCATGTGTGTGTATGTTGTTAGGCAGCCCGAGGTTTCTGTGACACACACACTGCTGGATGCAGTCACCATTGCGTGTGTGAGAGAGTGTTTGTTGATGTTTTGTCTGTTGACAGGAGATTGTGTGCTTGCGCTTTGCTAGTGTTTGTACCTTTTTTGGGTGTGTTTCCGTGCACGTGTGTGTTCATGTGGGCAGTCCGTGGTCTTCTGTCCTCGTGTGTGTGTGTGTGTGTGTGTGTGTGTGTCTGGAGGGCAGGGAGATAAAGGCGCCTGCTTTTTTCTGATAAGGACTCCTACCTCCACCTCTATCACTCCACGGTTCTCCCTCTCTCCTCTCCATCCTTCTACCATTTCCATTTCTGTCTGCAACTGTAGTGACACCACTGTCTCTCTCTCTTCCTCTCTCCTTTGTGGACCTCTCTACCATTCTTCCTGTCTGTATTCTTCTATTCAGCACTTTAGACATTCCTGTATTGGATGAAATGAAGATACAGATACCCAGAACCCATTTCATGCAGACAAAAATCAATGGATCATTTATTGTATAGGCTAATGGAAAATGGTCATAATTGACCAACTATTAATCTCATACACTTTTAGATATTTTATCTTTTAAAATGGTAAACCATAGTAGAAAATGTTTTTTCTTATGTGACGTGCATATGAGGTTAAATCCTCTAATTTCATTTTTATGACATCCAGACTGCACAACATTGTTGCGCACATTTATTTAATTATGTTTTCTTCTTCTTCTTATTTTGTCTGGCTCTGCGCTTGCTTCAATTTTTCTTTTCTTTAATTCAATTTCTTGACACAAAAGCCTGCTTAGACAGTAAAGCTATGTACACCAGCTGGTTATTGTTTGTGAAAGAAATCAGCATCTGTTTAATATTTATTAGGTCAGCTGTGCTGTGAACAATTTATTTCATCCAGTGTTCAAAACTAACTTCTCGGCACCTGTTGAGGACCGGTCACCTGGATAAAAACAACATAGCCATACTAATAAACATTTACATGTGCATATGTCATTCTACCTGTGGTCATTGTTTAAACAAAGCATATTCTAACGGATGCAAGCTATTTCTTTTAAAAATGTATCTATAAATTTAACCTTTAACCCCTAGCGCATTCGTACGATGTGAATTTTAAGAGTTGGTATGCAGAGACCGCAGGTTTAATGAAACTCTGTGAAGCGTTAATGGTCTTAAGGAAAGGTACCTGCCACGGTGCAGTGCTTCACCATCTGGTTTTCTCTGTTGCTAAAGAACAGAAAATGGCCCTAATTACAATATTGTCACACTTTGCTGATCTACACAAGGAAAACATTTGTTTCTCTCCCTTCAAAGGTCAGGATCACCGGTAGTAACAGTTGATAAGGATTCAGTTAGACATCTCAGGCAGGTGGGTTTGAACCGAGGCCCTCCACTTTGAGGGAAGTCTCACTGATTGCTCTTCCAGCCTGTTAATAGCTGTAAATCTGACATACATATAGTTAGACCAGACCACTGAGGGATTAGTCTGTAAGTGATGCTCAACAGTGGCTGAAGCCTGTGAAAATACAAGTTGTTGCCAGTGATTAAAACAAAATTACCGAATTTCACCTTGCAGTTCTTTCCTCCCGTGTTCAGCCTCTCGGTTCACTGCCTCCCTTTTCTGTGTTGTGAGACTTATTCCCCCTCTGTCCTCTGTTGGACATCTGTTCATTCTCTGTTCATCGCTGGAGGAGAGGAGGATCCCTCCATATGTACCTCCCCTTTTCTCTCCTCTGTCTCCTGCCCTACATACAGTAATCTTTCTTTTCTTCCTCTCACTAGTTTGCTCACTATTTTAACTTGTTTTCCTTCTCATTTATTAACCTTCCCTCACACCAACATCTGGCTTCCTCCCTCTGTGAGCTTTCTCCCCCGTTTCTCTTTTTTTCTCATCATCTAATCGATTTACACCTGTTTACCTCTGTCCTTCGTCGCAGCATTACTCTTTCTTCATCTCTCTCTGTCTCTCTCCCCCCCCCTCCCAGCTGGCTGTTTAAGAGCTGTTTGCCATCTGATGTTCCTGTGAGAGGTAATTAAAGCCTGAATCACAGACTGTGTGTGTATGTGTGTGTGTTTGCCGGTAGAAATGGATTAATTTTATAACCGTTTTCTCCAGGCTAGCTGAAAACCTTTGGGACAACCCCAAAGCTCCACTGCCATCACATACGCCTCCCACAAGGGGGTTTCAGGTGTCACATCATACCTGAACTAATCATTATCCTTTAAAATTAACTTGTATTCAGTCTATTCAGTTTATTTCAGCACAGGTCTAAATGTGAGATATCAAAATGCCTGTGTCTAATGTAAGTTTTTCTTTTGAAGTTCTTCTTAAAGATTGCGGTAGACAAACCGTTTATGTACTGCTGTTGCAAAAGCAGCTTTTTAACCAGTTAATCAGCTATTAGGGCTTTTCAAGCTGTATCATCTCTCACATTGAGAATAATTAGATAAGGCGTTAAGATGAAACCATTTGAACTTTCATGTGAAGTCAATTACGGCATCAAAATGCGTTACAACGCACAATGAGAGCTTATCACCAAAGCACTTAGATAGAAATGATAGAAATGGCTTCAAGGATGTAATTTTAAGACACTTTAAGCCAAGACTGGATCTTACATACATTAACTTCAGTGGACTATAAGCAGTGGTTACAATATTTCTTTTGTTCTCACTAATATGTTTTGTTTGCTTTTACACCAATATGACTGAAATCTGCTTGTTGCAGCTTTAAAGCAAAGGTCAATTTCTCCCTTATGTTCCAAAAGAAGTTGCAATATTTATATAGCAGCTATAAGGCATAATGGCTGCAATAACTGAGCTGTAGTTATGAAATTTGGTTTCAGGCTGCACTTAAGGAACAAGCATCAGAGGCTGCATACATTTCTTACGTATTGCTGCCATCTATTCTTCTCCGTCTGCCTGTTTCTATTCATCTCTACCTCTCCTTGTCTTCATTTCTCTGTATCTCCCCATCTCTGTTGCTCTCTCTCGTCTCCCACTTGTCGTCGTGTTTTCTCACTCGCTTGTCTTTCTGTCATTAGTTCCATTCCAGCCACACCCACACAGCTCCTCTCCTCATCCATCACTCCCCAGCGCTGGTTTTCTTTCCAAGTGTGTGTGTGTGTGTGTGTGTGTGTGTGTGCGTGTGAGAGAGAAAGAGAGAGAGAGACTCAGGGATTCAGAGGAAGATAAAGTGAGACAATGTGTGTCTGTGTTTTTGTTGTCTTGTGTTTCATCTGTTCTATGGGCGTTTTGTGTTTACTTTGAGATGAGAGTGAGTGAGGAAGGACAACAGTGTGGGATTCCCCCAGAAGGCTGCCTGATGGACTCGAAATGTAAAATTACTTTCACTTCATTATTTACTACAAGTTGACACACGTTAAACACAAGTTAACAAGCTAATAAATGCACCCTAGTCTAACGCCTCATTCTTTATTTATCCTGCAATGGTTCAGTGAGCATTTTCAGCAATGCCACACTTCACATTTATTCAATTACACATGCTCACGCCTGGGAGCTGCCCAGTGCAACCACAGTCTTTGACTCTCCACCACGGAGAAGCTTAAGTGGAGCAACTGGGGGTTAATTGTTCTGCTGAAGGATTCATCACTGGGAGTTTATGATACATTTTGTACACATCGGTGTTCCTTTGGGTCCGTTTTAGCTATTTTAGCAGTATAAAACATAATAAATATGAACATTTTACACACAGTTGTTTAGGTTGTTTTGGCTGATATTGAGGTCACTATCACATAAACCTCCCTCTGCTTTAGGGCCTTAACCTAACGTAACCACACCTGTAGTAGTGCGAGAATCCCTGATAACAAAGACATGGTTTGGGGCAAAAGCTTGCACAGCAGCTTCTCTTTGTGCTCTGTTATGCTCTTTCTCAATTGAAAATTACCTCCAAACAAAGGCTTTCTGCCAGGTTTTGTTGCAGATTCTCTCTTGTCCTCCAAGAGTGGACACGTTACCTTTTCAAAAAATGGTGCTGCTCATGTCATCAGAATGGTTCCTTACCCCACCAGATATGCTGTCAGCCATGCCCAATACATGAAATCAGCATTTGAGCCCTTCAACACCATCTATCGAAAAAGGATATACTTGAGATGATAAACTCAGAGGGGGGGGTGTATGTACCGGGACAGTTGGAAAGACTTTGAAGTTGACCCACTTGTAAGCCCACATTGGGTTGCTCATTTTGTCAAAAGGCAACAGCAAGCCTGTGGAATACTGACACTGGTAGGGCAATATTTCCATCCATCTAACCACCATGTCTCTAAAGACATTCCATGGTTTCTCCCATGATGACCAAGAAAAAAGGCAGGGCCAATACGGGGGTGTATGGGACAAGTGGCTCCAGTGATTATGCCCACATGACTGGATGAATGTCTGGTTGCAGTTTGTGGCCGCTATCCCTCCAAACAATACATACGGTATTAAAATAATGGCAGCACGTGATGCACAGTCCAGATAGGCCTGTAATATGCAGGTGTACAATGGGAAATCCCCTGGGGAACAATATGTAGCCATTAAAACACCAAAAAGATCTTTCTTTCCAATTCTAGGTCAAAACCAGTGGTGGTTGTTTTATTGAAAGGGTTATTTAGGTAGACAACAAAGTGACAAAGTACCTAACGCATACTGTACGTTGGCATTAATTACATTAATTTTCAGGAGGTTTAAATTGCTGGGGTCCAATTGACCCCAAGGATAAAAAATGTTAGTAAGTTTTGAGGATAACAGGAGGGTTTAGCTGACCTTTAACTTAAACTGCTTTCTATTTTTGTAGTTGGTACCAGAATAGGAGCTCTATATCAATTGGCCTTTTAGTTACAGTGTAATTGTTGCAAATTGAATGTTTCCCCTCTACCGCCTCTGAGGCATATCAAAAAATAAGTTAATTTAGTATACCTGAGTATTGATTGGGAAAGGGGAGTGTATCATTTTATTTTTGTGGAAGTCAACAGCCTGTGTAGAACACTAGAGGCAGCCTTGTGCCAATTAGTCTGTGCAGAATTCAGCAGGTCTTTCTATGTTGCAAGACTTGCAGGAGGTTGTATTTATCATAAATTATTTTAAAGTAGTCTGGCAGCTCAGTAGCCTTAGTATTATGTCCAAATTGGGCACCTCATGCTTTACGTCCGAAGCCAATGTTCAGTGCCAGCCCTGGAAGTAGTGTGCATTTTATATAGTGAGGTTGGGGTGGTGGATGGGCATGTAGCATGTCTGACTGAGGGCCGGGGAATACCCGATCAAAACCGGTTATTGTGACATGCTGTCTACAGTTGTTCTGCCACACTGCCACACTGGAAGGTGGGGTGAAAAGCCGGCTGTCATAGAGACGAGAGAGACATGATATTGTTTAAAAATGGGGATAGAAGTGCACATTTTCAGACATTCTCTCCTGGAAGACATTCATACAAATTGTTCACATGAAAAGTGACAGAAATAGCTGTGCCAGGTGTAAAAACAGAGATCTAGAGAGAGAAGTTCAAACCCTGGCTCCTTTCTCACCTCCATACAGCTGGCCAGTCCTTGTACGAAGTGGCTGTGAATGTCGGATTGTCAATTTTGGAAAGTTACAGAAATGATTGGACCCCTAATCTGACGTTGGAAAGGTGTGAGGGGAGGGGGTTTCGAAACTGTTTGACCACCTGACAAGCAGTTCTGACGGCGTACATTGGGACCTTTACCTTGACCATACCGTGACCATGTTATATGTGATATAACCATGATCTGCCCTTAACCATAGCATAGTTGTAATGCAGATATTGCAAAAAGCTAGAAAATTTACATTTATTTCATTTAATGTACTTCGAGGTTTTACAGAAGCGTCCAGTATTCAAATTCTTGTCCGGCAATAGGGTTGAAATACCAGAGCTAAAAGTATGGACCTGATCTGTTGATGTTACATGCTTATTAAGAGTTTTGGTTATATATTGATGTAGGTTTGAGCAGTAGGTCTGAGTATGAATGCAGTTGGTGCACTATCTGATAGAAAATTGCACTACTCCAAAATGTGATGCAGCCAAGTGTCTTCTGTGGTGTAGAGGAGAGCAGAGTCCAGTATTTGTTTTGCCAAGACAATAATGTGCTACTCGGTCTCTACCACAATACAGAACCCAGTGCCCAATATTTTCTTCTCTATGCAAGAAACCACAAAGACGATGCAGAGACAAGAGACCCATGGTGTGTAGGAAAGGTACCTGCAAAAGAGGGGCACACAGAGAGTGGGTTACACTTGTATTGCAACATGTTGGTTGGGCTTTGAGGACGCATGACGATGACATTGATGCTGCTAGAGGCGTTTCCTCACTGCAGGGAGCAAAATTCTATGTTGAAGCAGTATATTCCTGTGAGATTTCGGTAAATAAATGTCAAAGTTTTAAAGATGCACAAAATAGTGGCAACTGTCAGCTGCAATTTGTCGAGCCCCACTTGGAAACAGTTTAAAATCGATAACAATTGGCAGGCATGAGGCACGGAGGAAGGCGGGCAGGAAGGAAAAGCGAGAAAGGAAGAAGGGGAGGAAAAATATTTGGATTTTAAGTGAAAAGAAAAGACAGTACAGGCTTGAATAAAGAAGTGTCAAAGACAGAGGAGAGCAGGAGATGAGAGGAGAGGAGAAGCGAGCAGCAAAGATCACGGTTTATCGATTGGAGGCCCTTGTATTTGTTGGCAATGTTTGAGGATTAAAACGCCTTAGTATTTACAAGGAGAGACGGAGATAAAGCTGCCAACTGTACAGACAACCTCATGGTATGAGAGTGGGAGAGAGAAGCAGAGAAAGAAATTGGAGATAGGAATGGACGTCGGAAATAGAGCGCAGCTAGAAAGAGGAGGAAAAAGAGGGGGGAGAAGAGAGAGAGAGGATGAGAAAGAGGTGCAATAGTGAGAGATTCAAAGACGCAAGAGAATACAAAAAAGAGCAGTAACGGAGGAAGGGACTAGGTGATAATGGAGAAAAAGAAATGGAAGTCTTATTTGCCTGTGGAAGTATAAGTTAAAGTTGTGACCGACAGCAGACTTGACTGAGGGGATTTAATTAACAGGGCGGTGTCGGCGAGGCGCAGCCACAGGAACAGATGGGAACAATAACAGGAAAATGAGGTGGCATTTTCTGTCGACCATCAGACTGCACCAGCAGGGACCCTCCTGCCCAGCAGTGTGACCAATGGCAAGCACTATGGGCAGCTCCCGCATTCCCTGGCGGTCCCAGGATCAGCACCTTGGGCAGCGGTTGTGACACGCTTCAGCGTGGGCTGTTATAAATGAGTCACCTGAGCTGTACTGGAGTGCAGACTGTAGGCTCATCGAATGAAAACAAATACACTTTTCCCATCTCAGTATAGTTGAGACGCCTCCAGGAAGATAAAACCACGTAAAATTGACAAGAAATTGGTCCATATCAACTTGAAATTATTGCAACAGCTGGAAATTTTGCCATTAACAGGTCTTCCTTTCTTCTGCGTACTTTCCCTTGCCTTGCTTTCTCGCTGAACGGAGACTAAAAGCTCACATTGTCTACTGTTTAAACTGTATTATTTCATTTGTCATTACATATCGGACTGGACTGGACAAAATCGCATCCCATAGTCGCATCATCATAGCAAATGTGTGGCCTGTAAAGTTGCAAAGCCGTAAATGCATGCCGGTTTTGTTGCTTTTGTGGAAACTCAGTGAATTGTTTAGTATTTGCCTCAAGTATGTGAAACTGCAAAAGCAAGCGACTCTTACGGGGAGATGAAGAAGAGGATAAAGAGAGGAGAGAGCAAAGGCAAGAAGGAATGCGAGGAACAGAAGGAAGGGAGGATGAGATTCAGTCGGAGAGAGAGAAAGAAAATCTAGACATACACTCAAGAATCATGTGAGTGATATTAGCCAGGGTGAAAGTGAGGACAAGTACTTTTTCTTTCTACCCTTCTGTCGTCTACTTGGCAGAGCAGCTCCTCTGATTGTTCCAGTTTGGCAGTATCACTTTGTACTCAACCTCTCTTTTTTTGCTCTCTCCAAGTTAATGTGGAAAAAATAAAAGAGCACTTAGTGGTTGAAATTTATGACCGTGATCCTTTTTTTAATTTTTTTGGTTGCATTCTGTTTTTGTTGCACAGAAAGAGATTGGTGGCAGTTGAAATAGTATTACATAATACGTTCTGTGTGTGTTTTGTAGAATTTAGCTTTACCGTAAGATTTGTTTGTCCTATAGAAAATGAGTTCGGCTGACGAAGAATCAGTTGGAAGGCCAACAACAGTGGATTAACACTTGACTTAGCCTTACTCTTAGTGACAGAAAATGTTAACGTTAAATTAAACCACACCATTTGCACTGCATTGCATTTGCAAGTCAGGCGATCAAACTCATGGAGGTGACGTGTCGCCTGAGTATTTCACACTGCAGTCGTCAAGGAAGATGGCTGCACTGCGATACCACCATCGCCGCAGACTCGCCACCTGTTTTTTTTTTTTTTTTTTGCTGGCCGTTGTAGAGCTATATACAGTGTGTGTGTGTATACTTTTGACCTCCCTACTGATAAACATGTTGTGCCTGTACTCTCAAGAGGGATGGTGAGATTTTGTGTGTGTGTGTAGTGGTGTACCATTGCTGGGCGCGCTGCTGAGGGAACAGCTGTCAAGGGAGGGGCGAGGGTAATGATGGCCATGCATCACTGTGTGTGTGTGTGTGTGTGTGTGTGTGTGTGTGTGTGTGTGTGTGTACGTGCACGCGATGGTTTGGCGACGGTGTCTGCTCATACGTCATTCTTCCATATCTGTCTGTAAGCTGCTGGGTGCCTCTAGATGTGTGTGTTTGCTAGCCTCGAGTCTGACAGTCTGTCAGAAAAGCTTTCTAATTGTGGTTAAAAGATGGCAGGCCAGAGTCAGCCTAATTTATCATTCACCTACACACAGAGACACTGGCGCACACACACACACACACACACACACACACACACGCGCGCACGCATGCGATTTGGCAGGTCTCTTAGCTGTTAACAGACAGCACACTGGTGTCTGAGGTGAGTTATATAGAAGCACTGCATGTATGAAAATTAGGATTTCTGAATAAAATTTTAGATGATTTCTTTTTCTGCGCAGTGAATAAGGTGAGGAAGGAGGGTGAGAAGAGATGTAAAAAGGAAAAGATGGAGTAAGAGAAAAGGGGGAGGGAAAAGGGGAGAAAGCAACAAAATAGGCAGGAGTGGAGAAAAGAAGGGATGAGAAGAAAATGGGAGACAGGATGAGAATGAAAAAGGAAGGGAAGAGAGAGGGAGAGAAAGTAGATAATGTGTGGCAAAGGAGAAATGGGGGAAAACAAGGAGGGATATGGAGGAGTTGCATATGAAGATGAACTTAGGGAAGAAGGCAAAGGAGATGAGACAATGGAGAAGAGATAGAGAGAGGAAGAGAGGTCGGGGGTAAAGAGAAGAAATGATCATGAATTAAGAGAAGAAGGAAGAAAAGATGGAGGAATAGGTAGGAGAGAGAGGAAAGATGCAACATAGGAAAGATAGGGGAGGAAAGTGGAAGGTCAGTTGTAAGGGGCAGGAAGATGAGAGCAACGAGAAGCAGAGGCCGAAGAAGAAGAAAGAAACCGAGGGAGAGGAAAGAAAGGAAAGGAAGCAGACGGAGAGCAAGTGTGTTAATCTGTCCTTGCAGCCTGCAGAAGAAAGACTGTTTCTAACCCTCTGACTCTCTCGTCCTCCCACCCTCCTTCCGTTTCACTGATTTGCTCCCTTAGTTCTCCTCTGCTCTGTTTCGCTGCTTTTATTTGCGTGTGCTTATACAATCATGTCTGCTTGTGTCTGTGTATTTCAGGCCTGTTCATATGTGTTTGTGTATCTGTTGTTGCGAGGGGGGGGTTCTCGTTTTGTATTTTCATGATGTTTTATGCACGTGTGTCTTCTCTGCGTGCAACGCAATTGCATTTCAGCGTCTCGGCCTCCCACTTTCCCTACACAAAAATCAAATCCCGTTTCCTGACTAAAAGTGGTACCTCATGCACGCACACACGCACCTAAACACATGCATAAGCCCGCAGTTACAGAAATGGTCCGTTTGTGTCTGTGGGTCATCGCTCCACCATGGGTCAAGATTAAAGGATTTTCTGGCAGGAGAGTTGCTCATCTCCTGGCAGGGAAGAGGAGCGAGACAGAGAGGTTTATGGAAGAGTTACTATAAAGTCCAGACAGAAGAGAGATCCACAGGCCTGTCTGGGTACCTGCTGGGGACAGCTAACTAATGACACTACCTGTCTGTCTTTATCACTGTTAGCATTACAAAGCTGCAGTGGGGACGGGCAAATATGTCTTGAAGGTGATGTCACTGCACGTTGTAGCCTGCTGGATGTTAAAGGTGTGTGTCTTTTCCTTTTTTCCTCAGTTGCATCATTACAGGATAGTGAAAATCACAACAAAGCTTGAATTTAATTCATGAACATTTTCATAGGCTCAATTTGTCCAGTTTTCTGGTACTTGTATTTAGCAGGTAGTTTTTAGTTTCATCTTTCCAGGTTTTGAGATATTTGTCTGAGATTTCTGCCGCCACCCCAACACAACACAATTGCACAAACCATAATCCCATTCTATCAGCTGTTGAGGTATTTACCTGGCCTTCCTTTCTCTTCATCTCTCTATCACAATGTTGTGGACAAAAAGAAAATGATTTAATATGTGGACTAAAAAAATAACTAAATGCATTGGTAAAACGTGGGAACCCGCCCAGGGAAATGGTGCAAGAGGGGGAAGATGACGACAAGAAGGTGAACATGCAGGAGAGATCAGGGCAAAGGAGGCGAAGAGGAGGGGAGTGACAAGAGACAGACAAGAAAGGAAGAGGGAATGCCATGAGGTTGAAAAGAGAGTCGGTAGACAGGAAGAGAAGTATGGGTGTGTGTGTTGAGCACATGGGCTGAAAATGTCTGTCAAAATGTTTTTTGTGTGTGTTTTAGGTCAGTAATGCTGGGCATTGAAATGGACTTTGGACATGTGTCTCCACGTGTGTGTGTGTGTGTCTGCAGTTTGTCCAGGAAAGCTGCTGGACACGCCAATGGACTTTTGTACTTTGCCACCGGAGGAGGTTAACTAATCCCTTGAGTGTGTGTGTGTGTGTGTGTGTAAGACAGGCAGCACTGTAGGGCATCACCTTGGCAAAGGTATTAAATCGTATTCATCCTCTCCACAGGCTGTGGGGAGGACTAGGAGACAGACTTACTCACACAGACACACACTTGTACATAACTGCTCTGTAGCAAACACACACTCATGCTGAAAAAGTCATTTTGCATAGTATGATACATACACACTCCACATGCCCAGTTATTACTGTCACACACACACACACACACACACACACACACACACACACACACACACACACACACACACACACACACACACACACACACACACACACACACAC
>JAVQJF010047626.1:0-29672 GCA_036023855.1 Gadopsis marmoratus
CTGTTAAAGGCAGTGTTTCCTTGCCACTGTCTCCTAGTGCTGCTCATGGTGGAATTGTTGGGTTTGTACATATAGAGTTGGCTTGGACTTGCTCTATATTAACAAGTGCTATGAGATAACTCTGTTATGATATAGCGCTATATAAATAAAATTGAATTGAATTGAATTGAATTAAAGAATCGTCATTTGAATTTGATTTGCGTTTACTAATTACAAACAATCAAGATGTTGCACCTTTTCAGTGTCGCTATCAAAAGTATTTGAGGACGGATCAGACACGGACCGTATTTTCAGCTGAAAAACAAAACA
Source organism: Gadopsis marmoratus (assembly GCA_036023855.1). Taxonomy (NCBI): domain Eukaryota; kingdom Metazoa; phylum Chordata; class Actinopteri; order Centrarchiformes; family Percichthyidae; genus Gadopsis; species Gadopsis marmoratus. Next base: position 310 of record JAVQJF010047626.1, read on the forward strand.
CATTAAAGCACACATGTGTACAATATTTATGTGATTGCATAATTTTTTTTCTCATTATTCTGACAGCAGAAATTTGTCTTTGCTAAGAAATTAGACAATCGCAGTGAAAATGTGCAGCGTATATTTTGCCCTTGCGCTGTTCATACATTTGGGTATAGTTGGGTGTATATATTAAGATATACCTAAAGCTTCACCTGGATAACACTGGCGTTAATCACTTTTACATTTTGTGAGTGTTGCCATTCTTAATTCCTGGCACTGAACTGCCAAATACAACCAGATTCAAATCATGAAAACAGAAAACACAAGCCTGATGCTTCATATAAATATACTGTCGGCAGCATGTTTTACAGTACGCACTGGCTTACAGCACAGTCATGCTGGAGTTTTAGTTTTAGCTGAAAAGATTTATTTAGCAAAATGTCTGATGTGCTGCAATGCAGAGGGGATTGCAACTACAGTACTGAAAGTGCCCCATGGGTCTTTTCTGAAAGGATGACTAAATGCAGAGGTGGTGTCAACATTTTACATGCAGATAAATAGTGAGGATACATGCATGCACGTGTGTCTTTCTCCACAAAAGAAGGAATCCACACCATCAAATAGATTCACACTAAGGAAAGTCTTATGCATCTGAGTTAGAATCACATTAACAGCTTGCATGCATTTAGAAAGGTTAGTCAAAATCATGCAGTGGTTTAGATGCAACATTATAGACCAACCTTTTCATGCACAGCGGCAGGATTCTCCCTCCGCCGAACGGGTTTTGAAATAATCTGGTATTTTCAAAAGCCAAATAGAGCATTGATTGACATTAAATGTCGTGAGAATAGAGGCAGAGGCAGATAGCAGGGAGAAAAATAATATTGACGTAAATATGAAAACATGAATGATGAAGCCACTTTGTAAAATAGGTTTATTTATCTATTTGCTTTCTTTCCAAGAGTTAGATGAGAAGCCACTCCCTGCACGGTGGATATATTTTGCTGCAGCCAGCAGTCTGTTAGCTCAGCACAAAGACTGGAAACAGAGGGAGGCTGGCTCTGTTCAAAGGTAACCCAATCTGCATACTGGCACCTCTTAAGTTCACTGACATGCTACTAGCACATATGCGCCTGTTTTTACACTTCAGTTTTTGTACAGGTTAAACAAACAACATACGACAAGTTAATTTGTCAGCTTTAGAGGTGCTAGTAGGTGGATTTTGTTACCTACCCAGGCTTGCTGTTATGCCCTGTTTCCAGTCTTTCCAGTTTGCTGGCATCGATCTTTGCATTACATGTATTTTAAAAAATTATTGTTATAACTATTCTTTTAATGTGGTTTGTAGTCAACAGATGAGGAACAGACTGTAAATACTTACCTCGATTTTTGGCTGCCCATTAGACATTTCCTTTAGCAAAACAAAATACATATATATTGCCAGTGACAGTGACATAGCTGATAGATACAACATGATAGATACAAAATAGTGCAGTGCAAGAGATGCTCGGTCTCCATAACCTGTTACAACACACGATAAAGAGCTCAAATCTAAATGTACCTCTGAATCGACAAATTTATGTGGCCGGTCTTTCAGGGCGTCAAACAGGTCAGAGAACCAGCCGTCCACTTCCTCGCTAAAAAAAGAGGGGCATATGAAACACTTAGAACCAAATTTTAAATCTCCACAAATTATGGCTATTACATTTACTTTAAAATTCAATTCCAAAATCCAAGTATAGAGAAATAGTGACATTTTGGTGTGAGCAGAGTGGAAGGCGAAGCCATTATCAGCTGATAGACTGTTACTGAACAGGAAAGCAACATCATAATTTCTTTTTGATTGTTGGATCTCCTGAAATAGTAAATGGTGTGAAGGGCAGGGGGAAGTGTTTTATGATGTGCCGTGAAAGTGTCAGAGGAAGATTGGCCAAAGATTGTGGTTGCACCGTCAAATCCCAAACCAAACTCTTTGGAAAAATGCATACTGATATAAATGGCTGCATTCATGTACAGTCCAAATAGATTAGAATTTGTTAGAGTAAAATGTTAGCGATTGAAGTTTATTTTGAAAAATACATTGACTATCTGTGATGAAATATTACAGAAAAATGATGATAACAGGCTTTTAATTAAGATTTTAAATGATCATTATTTCCACATATCCCAAAAGCAGCAATCAGGGCTCAAACAGAACTCTGTTTATATATCACAGTGTTTTAGTAGCGTAGCAGTAAAAATACATTATTGTATCTATCTTGAGTGTGGTGTCCCAGGAGCTTTCAACAGTACAATGTAGTAACACGCATGGAAGTTGGTGAAGAAGCTATAATTTCCATCTCAGTGCTTTATATCGCCTGTAAAAAACCAGCTGACTGACCTATTCTCTCCGATGAGGAAGTAGTCCCTGTCAGAAACCTTCGTGTAGAGCACACAGGATGGGGAGCACTTGAAGCTCTTCTGGACCCAATCCCATCTTGGGTGGGTTTGAGGGCCCACATACAACACTGAGATACTGACAGAGGGACACAAATAACACAGATGTTGAAAAAACTGGTTTAACTGCATTATTTCATTTGAGAGCTATTAAACACATGAAATGATGTATGAATGCATCAATGGATATTGCCCAGTGAAATGAGAGCGAAAAGCAACATGCATACATGCAGACTCATAAAGAGATGTTGGGAAAAGTACGTTGGTTTATCTACTAAATGTTTTGGTATTCATGCTTTATGGTGACCTAGAAGCAGAAACAGTAAATTGCCATTCAATGTGCTTTTTGGGAACCTACTGTGATAAGTCTATCCCTCCAAGCGGTTTGTCTTTTTCCTCTGGACTCCTGAAATACTTCAGTTGATATTCTTGTTCACTGACTTTGAACAGCACAAAATACCGCTTCTTCCATGATTTCTGCAGGAGAAACATGATACCATAAATAATGAAATGGTATTTTAGAGACCTGCAAAATATTGCATCCATTGTGCCAGCTCAGTCACCTCTTTCTTCAGCCGTTTTTGGGGAGGAGACTTGAACAGGTATCCGGATCTTATTTCCGTCACTACTGCGGCTGGTTTGTAGAACACTGCATGGCCACCTGCAGAAAAAGAAAGAACAAGTTAAGAAGAGCTGAAAATAACTTTGTCACAAAAAGGAGTTTAAGCCAATAACTAAGTGACTCCCAGAACTATTAATGAGCGTGTTAACATGCATTACATTAGTACATTAGCACATTCCACGTTTCCTTGTCATGTGAATCTTTTGTGACTTGACAATATACAACAGATCTGGTCCAAATACGTTTTCAGTAAGGAGCACCAAAATACCTGTAAATAACTACAAACCCTTAAAACCATAAAGCAGATTTCCAGAGGTGATACACTACCTGTGCCCCTCTTATGCATTGTGACGCCACACCTAAACAAAAATAACACAGGAATCTATCAGTCTCTGTCTCTTCAAACAGCATAACAGCATTCAGTAGGAAATAGTTAACCTTTTAAACAACCAATGCAGGGTTTAAAAATAGGCTCGTGCCTCTGTGAAAGCAGAGCACCAAACAGAGCTCTATTCACAAACAGAAGCAATGTGAAGCTGCAGGTGTTCATGTATGAGAAAAGTAATTTATGTTCATACTTGATATACAGATTTAAAGACCTATAAACGCATATCTGCAGTAATGAAAAACTAAGAAGTATAAACAGAGAGCGTATGTATCTCTGCAATGGTAAAACTCAACAATATTTATCGTCCTCTTTATACGATGCCATTGTTAACCTTTAAACAATTTAACGCTCACTTTTATGAGACAGAGCCAAACACGCCTCGGCTAGTGGATGCACGAAAAAACTTTGCATCACATCACAAAGCAATGCAACAATAAAAGAAATACCTATACTTATAACACATTACTCACTAAATACACTAAAGAGAGTTCTAAAAAGAAACCATAATGTTCTCACCTGTGAAGCACCTGTTGAGAGATTCTGCTCGCTGTGTTTGACAATAAGTGCTGCTGCACGAGGAAGCTGGATGTTTTCCTATACCTGGCAGAAAGTAAGCAGACAATACTGGCAACTGGAGTTTCTGGTTCCTCACATGCAGCTGCTTTTAAGGTCTACCTGCTTTGTTGTTTAGCTGTGGAATTCCACACAGAGTTCCTTAAGACATTTTGGGAAATAAAGATGGCATGGCAGATTGCAGAATATGCTGTCATGTAAAACGTCATGGTTTCACTGCAACTAATGGATGGCAGGTGTGCCACACTTGTCTGATGAAACCTTTTAAAAAACACAAACATGCACGCAAGAGTAACGCTGGTGTGAGTCTTTTTGTATGCATTTTAAACAGGCACTGGCTGAGACTAATTTAAAGATGAAGCAGACACTTCAGTCACCCTCAGTACTTCATATATGTGTGTAAACGTACTGCGTGTGAATTTTCCATAAGTTATAAAAGCACCATCAGTGTCTCATAACCTTAACAAACTTTCTCAAATGTGAATGTAGGCCAGAAGCACACACACACACACACACACACACACACACACACACACACACACACACACACATACATCAAGGTCAGTGTCAGGTTGGTATAAATAGAGCACTTACGGGCTTCTTCTGTAGTAGGACATGGAATAACTCTTTCTCAAGTCTGACAATTTGCCCAACCTGTTTGTCCTCCTCTGCTTGAAACCTTGTTTCTGTTCCTTCCTGTCGTCTTCAAATTTATGATTCATTTCTCCATAATAAAACGAGGCACATGCTTCCAAGAGCACCCGGACAGATATCCCAAGGCCACCCCTCCCCCAAAAAGCCTTCCCATGTGTGACAGGCCTATAAAAGCCCCCATGGTCGTGTTGTCACTGGTTAGTAGAGTTGAATCTGCACCTCTATACAGAAAATGAATAGTAAGGTAGGAGGGAAGGCCACAACTGAAGTACATGTCCTCGTTGGATTCTTTTTGAGAAGAAAAGCCAATGAGACTATCGAACCACCAACCTTAGCCTTTATTCCTTTTACACGTGGTTCTTGATCTATTTCTTCTGATTTTCTTCATGTTTTCTGCCTGTGTGTGTCTCAAAGGAAATGCTTCTGAAACATCAGCAGCACCTGCAGAGACAAAGAGATGCCATCACCTACAGGATGAAGAAGCTGGCAGCTAAGCAGGTGGAGATAACAGTAAGTCTGTTATGCTGTTTAACTGCACAGTGTTCTGCTGTGAGAAATGCAATGCAGTGCAAATTGTAGGTTCATGCATTTTACTTTTTACTTCGTTTCAATGCCTCCTTTTCTTGCTTTTAGCTAACAGCGGTGGAACTTAGAACATACCCTTGTGCTGCTGTAGCACATTCACCGCAAGGTTAAATAAGTTATGTATTCTGAAATTCACATATGAACATCTCTGTTATGTTTTTGTTGTTGCATATGGGCAGCTAAGCCAGATCATACAGTAACAGGTATCATAGAGTATATGTACTGTACATTTTTCATATTGTTTGTATTTGTTGCACACGATATTGTAAACACATTTGTTCTTCAGCTATTCATCTTCCCATATACCATACGTTACAAATGCATTTTCACCTCAGAAAAAGACCAACGCGGTGAAGGAGAAGATCAGGAAGAAGTACGAGGACATGAAGCGGGTACTGGATGAGGATCTCCGGATCACACTGACCCAGCTGGACACAGAGCACGAGGCCACAGAGGCGTTAGTGGAGGACAGGATAGAGGACTACTACCACCTCACTCAGGATCTGGACCCGGAACCGTCCAACATTGGTGCCCAGGTGAAAACACAAGAAATTCACATTCAGGTAAACACAAGGACAAATTCGAAGTTCTGGTTTAATGCGCCTTATGGTGCACATAATCAATTTTACTGTTTGTCTCAAGCTGCTCTCTCAGTGGTATATAAAAGATAAGTTATTATGTATTATTTTTACATTTTCTACAGAACGCTGCAACAGAAAAAAAGTATGTTCTTTGTACATAAGCTTTGTGTGTGAGGTAAATAGGCTCACGTTTGATAGATGACGCACAAACAGCAGGGAACCATAACAAATCACAGCGGCCCCTCAGAAACCACCAAACTTGCCAAGCAATTTTTCTTTTGACAAACGGGAAATACCACAGTCCACCACAGCAAGAAAGTCAAGTTGCGTAATTTACCGGATACTTTGAACACTATATTTACCACTCAAAGTAATTTCCCATTTACTGAAAACAGATACTATTTTGATAAACGCTTCCTTGTTCCACCAGAAGGACAAACTAATATTTTTTTTTTTCTGCAAATTGAAGATTAAATTTCCTTTTTTTATTTGTCTTAGTTCTTCCAAGGTTTTATTTACATTGAAATGCATTGTGTGGATATAGTGTGAGGATTTATAGTTGTGTGAAATCTGTCACATCTTGGGCTATTATTCCTTCAAAAGTAATTGAAATTACAGCAACTAAGCTGGATAGTCAACTTTTCATTGTTTGGAGCTCTGCAAGAGGTATCAACTATTTGTTTTGTCTGGAATTAGAATCTCTGAGACTCTGAAGCTGACTGACCCCAACATGATTCAGATGGATGAGTTCAAGAGTGAACAACTACTGAGTCTTACCATCAACCTGCTGCTGTTCATCAGATCGCAGGTCCCTGTCACCAAGAAATAGTTTCAGGGCTGCGAGTTCCCGCAAAAAGACAGGTAGATTGACGTGTGAAGTCTTACTCCTAGCTGTGCCAGAGGTTACAGTTACTGTCAGTTAGGAAATGCCATTCCTGTCTGTCTCGCTTGTGAGCATGCCAACTCATCTGCAGAATCTTCACCCAAGACACTAAATGTATCCGATGTCTCTCCCACAGATTCCGCAGTTGTTGTCCTCGACGCTGACACTGCCCACCCCAAGCTGACCATCTCTCCCAAAGGCGACTCAGCCACCTACACGGACACCTGGCAGGAGGTCCCCGAGACTCCCTCCCGTTTTGACACCAGCCTAAATGTAGTCAGCCAGCAAGGCTTCAGCGAGGGCCGCCAGTACTGGGAGGTGGAGGTCAGTGGGAAGACCTACTGGGAGCTGGGGCTCACCTACCCGAGCGTCCCGCGCAAAGGCCGCGAGGAGGACTCCTGGCTGGGCCGAGGCAAAGAGTCTTGGTGTGTGGAATACTTTAATGGAGACTACACAGCCTGGCATGGTGGTGTCAGGCACGAGCTGCCTCTGCTGGCAGGAAAACAGTTCACTCGCATCGGGGTATGCTGCAGCTTCCCCGGGGGTCTGGTGTGCTTTCTAGGAGCTGACACCATGACCCCCCCTCCACTGCTTCTGTGCTGGGACCTTCGCTGACACCCTACATCAAGCATTATGTCCCGGTCACGGGACAATGAAGGCACAAACTGGAAGTCCCTCAAGATCTGCGATGCCTCCCGATCAGCTCCTGTTCTCTGAGGTGGAGCAGGAAGGATGGAACAGAAATGGTCTGGAATGTGTTGCGCTGCAGGGCATGCGTGTCATCTGCCTGATCAGACATTCTTAACTTGTGACAGACACATTAGATCAGAATAGTGTGCATGTCGGGCTGGTCTAAATTTCCATCTCCATTTTAGATTCACATGTCACGTAGTTCATTTCCAGTCATTCATGCTTTTGTTAATAGTGGACACACCAAAACATGACGTTAGAGCTGTCCTTCATACTGTAGCAATTTGGATTGCTGAAAATTAAACCTTTCTGAGTATGACTTTGGGGACATAATTATTCAAACTTAAAAATGATCACGGTTTTGGTATTTGTTCAAGTGATATTCATTACCGTGTTTAAAACATGCCCTTCAATGTGGTCATTGTTTACAGATGTGCAAGGAAAATGACAACTCGTTACACAATAAATTCTTTATATTTAATACAATAAAATGTTTACATAAGCATTCCTCTGTTTTGAAGTTATTATTGCCCCAAAATAAAATTACAAAAGTGGGCCAGATTATACTTTCAATGTAATTCATTCATTCATTTTTCCAAATCATTTCAAATATATTCCTGAGGACAACAGCATTTAACACCGGAAAGCATTTAAAATTTTACCCTTAAAAATATTTTCCCTCCTTCATTCCAATCCAAGACAAGTGGAGCAAAAACTCCTTTCAGCACAGGATGGGCACCACATCACTGATCAGAGATGCATGTGTCAAGAGTTGTATTGGACAAGTGCACTGGGTGTAGAATGGGACATGTCTCCAACTTAAGCCAGTGTCGATTACACTTCTGGCAACTATAAATATTATATAAAGGTGTTAAAAAATAAAATAAAAAAAATACAAGGAGTGAAAGGGGGAAATAAAATGACAAATTAAAGCTTTTGCTGAACTTTTCCCCTAGGTTATGCAATCATGTGAATAATGTAAAAACATTGCAGCAACAATGAGTGTGTGTATTGCGGACATGTGGGTTGTGTATGTTCAGACTTGTCACCACCAGTAATAGCTGCCTCTGTGATTGACGGACTTTGGGACAATAACACAGCATATTTGCAAAAACAAACGGAGTAAGTTTGAGTAACCAAGTGTCTATTTATCTATGTCTATGTTCAAAGTATATATTTTAGATGACAGTATTGAAGTATCATTGAAGATGATAATTCATTTACTAAATTGTGCAATATTGTTTTTAAAAAACTTGAAAAGGTGCACGGAGTGCTTAAAAATTATATATAAAAGCAATTTGTCATTTTTTATGATTTGGGATTTTAAATCTTTCTAAATCAATTTAAAAAATGAAAATAGTTAGACCTTGCTGGGTACCTTTTACTAGAGTGTAGTGTATGTTATGACAATGTACAACACTAATATACAGTGAAATGATGTGGCATTTGTGCTTTGGGCCATAATCCAGCTTTGCACTAGGATATTTCCCAAATTTATGACAGAGGTTTGACATTCTTAAGTCCTCTTTCTGGTGTAAAAATCCAACAGCATGTATCCTATTATCTATTAAAAATATTAAAGAGAAATGTCTAACTTTAGAGATTAAGAAAGGGAAATTCATAAACTGATTTGTTGAACCCTGACTAATAAGACAAGTGTGTAATTTTTGATCATGTGCAAATACGTGACTTCACTCACTCAGGGTTGAACAACAAGCAAGTGAAGTCCTCAACATCACGCTGAGAAAAAACTGGCAAATTGCAAATAATCCTTGCTTTTATGGGAGTGAACTATATACTATGCTGTTGACCAAAGATCTCATAGGACTAATCGGTACATAGCAAAAGATAACACCTTCCTAGCCATACGTATATGACATTCTTTAACATTACATTTACCCACTTCATGGGACATTAAAGAACCTGAGGATGCCAGCATGCTGCTACCAACTGAAACTTGCTAGGAAGGTTGAGACACTGAGCCTTTGACAAGAAGCATCTTGTCATGTTTCTGCTCAGAGGAGTCTTTTTGTTTTGTCTCTTTCTTTTGACAATATGACAGCTGAAATCATTAAAACGCAGATACCTGAAAATGATCAGATCCATTTCCCAGAAGCCCCCCCCCCCACCCTCTAACAATGCATCGGACAGGGTTTGCAATTAAGGCAGCTCCCTCATCCTTTCTACGGCAATCATAGGGTTTGTAATCACCGTTTTCTAGTGGGGATTTCTACAGACTGACTAGTGCATCAAATAAATCAAAAAGACAAGATTGATACATTGGACAGGTGTGTGATCTCTTTCTGGAGCTGCTTCTCTCAGAACACCAAATGTCAATTGTTTCAGTTAGTCAGAACCCATTTCATGTATCAGTGCAAGAGCTACGTTTACCCTGAAGACTCCTGTCTACTCGATACAGTTCCTTTCAACATCCATTGCAAATGCTGGAAAATGGAGAGACACATATTCAGCTATGATTCCGCAAACCCACGAAAACTGGCAGCAAATTTTCCGGGCTGGTAGAATAACATGAATATTTCACAATGCCTGTCAAGAAAAGATCAGATCAAATGTGACGCCATTATTCCAAAGAATAACCTGAAGAAGAGGAAGAAGTTTTACCATCAACACATGAACGAGGAGTGCCACTGTAAATATTTGCTTTTCTCACAGAGTGCTCGTTTTCGGGCCCAACTACACATACAAAACGTATGTGCTGAATCATCCCTGAATGCTTTAAACTCTTAGTCCATACCTGAACCAGTGAAGTCAGTCAGTCGTGTCGTACTGTCAGTTAGGCTGGCAGTCAGTTGAAATACAGTTCTTTCGTCAGCATAGAGACCACGCAGGGTATCTGCTTCTTCTCACTGAAGCGTGGATCTTCAGACCAGGACTCAAAGCTGGTGGCCACCATGTAGTTGACCCGTGTCAGGATCTGCATTATCTCCAGCTGCTTGCCAAACTCATTGAGTACGTTGCAGAGTGCCTGGACAAACCAGGAGCCACGCCCAGGGTTCCTCCATGAGTAATACCCTGAAAAATCAACATGAGTCACCCCTGACACCTGCTCACTGATATTACTTTACTTCAAGCATTCATTTATTTGGCAATAGAAAGAAATACTTTAAAATGAGCCTTCAATTCAAAACGGTGGTTTACCTGGCACAGTGGAGTAGGCAAACAGGAAATCTGCCTCTACAGGGATCTTATGTCTTGGATTAGCATCCGTCTCCATGGTATCATTTGGCGGACCCGAATCTGTCTGTATACCATCATCAAATTCAGAACCCCGGCAAGCCTGGTGAAGTAAATTTAATGACATTTCATTGTGATCCTGAGTAGCTTTCTCAAAGATGACCTGGTGAGGCAAATAAAGATGAACTGTTTTTAAAAGCCGAGATGGGCGAGGTTTAACTATCATCTGTCCACAGGGAGCTACTGAAAGCCACTTTAATCTGTCTTCTCAACTAAAACAACCGTTAAAAGTTACATTTCTTTGACATTCAACCCCTAGGTTGCCGATTTGGGTCAGAGGCGGTGAACTTGACACAAATCTATGAGTTTATTAACAACTGTATCACCACTGTTACAAAATCATAAAAAAAAAAATGTATTTCACACCAAAGGTTTTCAGAACTTCGTACCTGAATGAAGAAGAGTTTTGGCTTTCCGACTAAGCTTTTGCACATGTCCCCTCTAAACAAAGAGGTCATGGTCTTGATGGGCATGGCTCCGTCTGTTCCGTAGATCATGCCCTCCTCACCATGGCTTAGCAGGATACAGGCGAAACACGAGCTGTCACTGTGGTCTTCCTCCGATGCTGGCCCACACACACACACACACAAACGAACACTCGACTCTTAGCTCGGCACTGGCCTCAATAAGCTTTTAAATAGGTAAACAATATCAGTAACTTAATGATCCAGTCTGGAATTTATTTAGCCCTTTATTTGTTCAAGATTCTTCAAGAATTTGAGTTGGAAACTAAATTATAAACTCAATTTTCAATAACCGAGAAATTTAATTAATGTGTTACTATTAGGTTAATATTAAGTATCTTAATATGTTACAGTAAGAATTTAAAATATACAGTTTCTAGATAATTTCCTCAGAGCAATATGACACTATAGACTTTAAATTATGGTATCATCAAAATTAGTTATAATTTTCCAAACTTACAATAAAATATTGCCCCTCACTATATTGCTGTCAAAGTTGACATGTTACCCGAAGCCTGCACTGGAGGAAAGTGATCATCTTTGATGGAACACAAATGTGCTGATTGAACTTCATGCCCAATCTGTCTATTAGATTTGGAAATTTCTTGTGTGCTAATCTGAAATTGTGGTCTGATATTTATACTAGAGGAGAGGTCAGGGGGTCACCAAAATAGTTAGGATTCATACAAACTGACACAAAACCTTCTGGCCAAATTGGCAGCAACTTCAGTAGGATTTATGTAATTACCTTTACAACAGCACCACCTGCTGTCTGACCTGGCATTTTTAAGAAACAAACATACTGCAACAGTCATAAAGAGTCTTCAATGTGAACTTGTGCATGTAGATCACACTGCAACTTAAAGGGGAATCAATTTCACTAGCACATAAATGTATATGTTTATTAAAACTAATTACTCTGGTAGAGCTGATAACAAATCTGTTATCGACAGTAAAAAAAATCTATTTGCACAGTAAGGAGATTTCTGTCTGGCATCGAGTCTTACCTTGAAATTGAAAAAAATAAAAGATTGTACATCCAAGATGCTGCTTCAAGTACTGTGACTGTGCTATGTCATTACACTCAGTTAAACCTATTGAGTACTGCAATAAATCCTACCTTCAAGGTACGAATGTTCCGTTTTTCTTGAAACTGTTTTAGAGAGGTGTTGAATCAACAACAGTTTGGAGGCTGCAGATTGTGGTTATGCTGAATTGTATTGTGTTATACTGAGAGGTGTTTGCTCACCCCATTTATATCAATGTGAGTAGATTAAATATTAGAAACAGCTCAACAACATTGCAACCTCCGTGGAGGAGGAGTCATTGTAGGATCGTTGGATTAGACAGCATTAGTTTTGGCTAAGTGTTCTTAACAAACTGGCAATTGAGTATATGACAAGATTCAAGAGACTTTTAAGGCGTGATTTTTAAGAAGTTAGTACGAGCATAAGAGGATAAAAAACACGCACGGAACTACCACAGCAAGCATGAAAGTGTTGTCAAGATGTTTCCCTGGTGTTTCCAAAAGGTTTCTCTATATATATATTACTTGCTGGACTCTTGTCAGCACCCCATTAGTTCAACATTGTAAGGTAGCCACAGGAAAGAACAAGAATAGCGTGATAAGAGCTCCAATACAGAAAGACAGAGGCCTTCACTACTCACCCTCTCTGAGAAGACGCTCCATCTTCTCACACGTCTGGTCATTGTAGATGAAGACATCGAAGCCCAGGCTCTTGAAGCATTTGAACAGCTCACCTGCGTCTCGGTCCGTGCCGTTGCGTACATTCATCCCTGTCAAGACAATCTGCTTAGAATACAGACTCTTTATGCAACAATATTGAGCAGAATTGAATTAGGTATATAATGTGTTTGAAACGCGTTTGCTGTACCTGTCCTTTCATCAAAGTTTTTGTTGTTGATGATGATGCACTTGCCTACTCGCTGGTGGCCCATCTTATACTGGAATGTTGGTGAAACAATTCTGTAACGGCTTTCAGAGTGGTCGTCCTGCTCCCGCTTCTGTCCATCCTTATTCTTCTTACTAAAAGAGTCCGAATATTAACGACAGTTAACACACAACAAACAAGTGAGAGTAATAATAGGAATGAAAATAACATTGAATATAAGAATAACAAATGGACAGGCCTTTCGATTTAAAAACATGAATGTTGACAGCTAAATCCAACTTCTTCTGTTACAATTTATCTTGAATTAGACCGATAAGCACAGTTAAAACCTCCATAATGCTAACTCTTACTTTACATGGCAGCATAGCAAGTGAAAAGTTTTCTACAATATTTTCTTGACTCTCTTACAGAACATGACAGCGTTTACGGTGAAATGTTTCTACACACAAGAAAATATCAAGGCATCCAATGCACAGAAAACTCACATGAAACTGAAACTTACTCAGAAACCAAAGAGAACATACATTTTCAAATAAGGCATTGATGTCAAAGCCAAATTTGGTTGCAGTCCACCATCGGGTTAAAGAAGAAACTAGAACATTTTAGCTTAGCGTGAATATTAAAAAATCATAACCCCATCAATGTAGATTGAGCGAGAGGAAATCTTCCACAAGTGGCAATTCTCACAGACCTGTCATATTTCCATTCTTTAAAGGATCCATCCAGATAGCAAAGCCAACAGTGGCCCATTTGGGGCTCAGAAAATCCAGGCTTGTTCCAGAAGAGCCTAGTCATCAACTTACTCATGCGCGGGAACAATACACAGCAATGCACACTAACTAGTGTCATGCACGTGCACTCACAGGCAGCCCATCCATGTTCTAACAAACATGTGATCCAGAACTTTTTGAAGCACCCCCCCACCTCTAAATTGTGCTAACATACTGTACCGAGCAATTGTGCGAGGGTGGGCAACGAGCCGCAACGCTGTTTTGCTGTGGGCTGGGCATGGCAGAAAGAGGAGCAGGTAGGACGACGGCGAAGTGGAATACGAGGTGGTTGTGTCTTACCTGGGTTCGTCATTAAGTGCTACGCCACTCTGCATCTGAAATGCGTTGTTTTTGTCTCGTTTCTTTTCTTTCCCCCAAAAAGAGTACGTTCCTCCAGACCTGGCAGCTTAATTTTGGGCTGTGTGCTAGGATACTGACATGCTCTCTGTACTGGATGGAGACCTGACTGGGCTGAGGACTGGGGCGACGCACTGTGAGCCCCCTGAGTCAGCAGCCTCGCCACCACACCAGTGCTTTCTAAAGGTCTATTCACACGTGGCCCCCTGCGCCTCGCTCCCTACTGAGGTCAGACAGGGCAACAAGTTGCTCCTCTGCTGACAGGCACAGCCTCCCCCTGTACCTGTATAAATACTGTGAGTGCCTTATCACCTTAACTTGGACGCACAAGAAGGAGTACAACTAAGAGGTTTCACTCATTACTAGGAAAATCCCCCTTACTCACTTTGCTAAACACCCGACATACTACAGAATAATAACAGCCACATAAATCTTGGTTATTAATAATTTTGGTCTTGGTTTAAAGCCATGTTTAGACAACCAGTACAAGAAACACACAATTATAATTACAGCCTCTTTTGAGATTATACACAATTCCTTTACAGATGACATGGCATGACAGACATGACTTAAGAGGCATTCTAAGCTGATCTGTCTGGTCATGCGTTCTTCCAATAAAAAAGACACGACGTACTGTAGATGAGGTGGTACCAGTTTTATGTAATACTTATAAATATTGTGGTCATGGTTGCTGTCAGGAAGCCATGACTAAGTGGCTCTGCACTCTAAACTTTAAGACTCATATGTGGTTTGTGACCAAATCTGCTTTTTATCACCTTAAAAATATTGTGCGATCATTTCTCTCACTGAGTGACACACAAAGACTAATGCACGCTTTTATATCGAGCGGTCTGGACTCAGCTGCATCTGATTCAGAACTGTGCGGCCCGAGTGCTGACCAGGACCAGAAGGAGAACACATTACACCTGTTTTGAAGTCCTTACACTGGCTGCCTGTCAGTTCCTGTACTGATTTTTAAATTATTATTATATACGGAAACTTAAAACCTCTTCCGCCTGGCTTTTGATTAAGAATGTTTTATAGACATTACTTACGTTATTCTACCCAACTATTTTTATGCATTTGTGGGAAAATCTTACTCCATTTTATTTTTTGTTATTTTATTTGTATTAATTTATTCATCGATTCATTTTAATTATTGTCATATTATTTTTTGTCCCTTAATCTATTTTATCTCGTTTTTAGTCTAGCTTTTATTTAACTAGCTATTTTCCTATTTTTGTCTTTATTACTGTCGATTTTATTACATTTTCATCCCTTATTTGCTGGCGTACAATGGTTTCAAAAGTCTTAAACATTTTTTCTGTATTTCTGTAATTTTTCTTTACGGCCTTATCGTATCACCTGTGAAGCACTTTGAGCTGTGTAGCACCTCCTGTGTGTGAGGCGCTACACAAATAAAGTTTGATTGAATGGGTTTGGCGCAAAACACACGCGCCACGCGGCCAACAAGGCACGCAGACACGTAAACACTTAAACGCGCGCGCTAACTTTACACCGTGTCACGTGTCTGCCGGCAGACACGCCCAGCAAAGGACGTCACCTCCCAAACAGCAGGAATCTCCCTCTGCGGTCAGGTTTGGCGTCCGTCTCGTCTCCCGTCGGCCTCCCGTCTTCGGCTTCAGCACCAAGTTCGTCCGGCTCCGCGGCCGTCTGTCCAGCCATCTGCGGTCACAACACACGCGTTGCTTTTCAGCTCAATTAACTCGCTGCACTCGGCTGCGGCCCGACAGCGACATTATTTGTACGTCAACGTCTCCTTCGTTTCCTTATTCCCGAACACTGCCGACGCCAGCGCCGCTCACACGGGCTAAAGGCAGCGTAAACAGACAGGCTACGTTTAACTCTAATTAAGCGCTAGCTTAGCCACCCGGCTAATACGTCACATTATTAAATACAACTTGTTAGATAGCGCATAACCAAAGTCTCATAACCCCCAAAAAACGACTCTTTTCTACCTCAGTTGTGAACGTACACCTCTGCTATTTCGTATTATAGCAGTGTCAGTGTATCTATTTCGCAAACGTCTGACTGTGGCTCGTCGTTTCTCCTCCGCGGTTTCCACCGACTTTCTGTTCCTTAAGAAAAGTTGAGAAAGAGAAAGTGCGTCGAGCTTCAAGTCTGAGGTGCGTAACTACGTCACGGCCCCGCGTCACTCAGGCCCCGCCCCTGTCGACGCATATTCATATTAACGATGTATATTCATATTAACGTGCAAAGACCGGTCACATTTGAATCAAATCTCCACACAGCTTCACCAACATATCAGGTTAGATAAACAACTGCAGTAATCAGAATTTAGGCAATTTAAGTCTAAACATATGTCAAATTAAAACTAGAATGAAACAGCTGATCCATTAGAATATTAAGTAAGAGAGTAAAGAAATGCCCGACACCACATAAACTCACTGTTGGCTCACTGCCGCAGTTCTGCAAAGCAAACAGTTGGAGAAACGCATTGTAGTGTTATTTGATGTTGGTTTGACGGGGTTATGACTTGTGTAATACCCTGTAAAACCAAATCGCGTTTACTGTTCTTACAAATTGTGTTTATTGTAGTTAGACAGACATGTTCAGTAACATGTGCATATTATCAAATGTTA
Source organism: Gadopsis marmoratus (assembly GCA_036023855.1). Classification (NCBI taxonomy): domain Eukaryota; kingdom Metazoa; phylum Chordata; class Actinopteri; order Centrarchiformes; family Percichthyidae; genus Gadopsis; species Gadopsis marmoratus. Next base: position 17,087 of record JAVQJF010047626.1, read on the forward strand.
GTCAAAGCAGGCTATACATGCCATACATGCCCAAACCTTACAATATTTGTTCACACACTGAATACATTTTCACACAAAACAGGTAGGCAATTTTATTTATATAGCCCAATATATAATTAATGCCCACCAAAAAATAATGAATTTCCCAAGACATCAAGGCACACTGCTTTGCCGAGATACAAAAGTTAAAAAGCCTTTATTATAGTGGCTGCGTAGTTGACTGCACACCACTTTTCCCTAGGGTCAATTCTGTTTTGATCAGGAGGAAGTTTTGTACATTGATGAGACAGTATGCTGCCCTGACTTTTGTTCTTGGAATTGTTTCCCCTTTTTTGTGGATGAAGTTGTATGTTTGCTTAACTTTGTTGCCTTTGTTTAGTTGCATGTCTATATTTTCTTCTTGTATGTCCATATTTCATCATGGGCTCTGTGAGTTACGTTCTTTGTACTAACATGCCTGCTGTAACTGATGAAGCTACAGTAGGCATGTTGGTACATTGTGTAAAAGTAAAACTATTACACAACACTTTTATCTCTTAGTGTCATGGCGAGATGCCCAAAGTTGAACCAGCTGTCCAATTCGGGATCATTACACATACACAGTGACATCTGAACTCTCTGTCTCTCTTCCTACAGACAAGACAGCTGGACTCAGTGAGCTGGTTCTAGCATGGTTCATGGAAGTGGGTTGGTCCATCATGGGACATGGTGTCAAGTAAGAGAGAGTTTCAAAGTTTGACAGTCACAGAGCTAAGTTTACCACCACCAGAGACACACTATCACGGCTGTCTGGGAGTCATTGCCAGTTCCTCCACCAAACTGTAAAGAATTGCCTGGCTGACCTGACTCCTGTTTTTGGCCAACATTTCACTCTACTTCCTCTGATATTTCTCCTGAAGGTTTTTTGGGGAAAGGACACGCATTCACCATGCAGTCCTGTGCCAGGTGTGGGTTTGTGGTCTACCCAGCTGAGAAGATCAACTGTATCGACCAGGTAACACTGAAATAGAGTGAATTATTATTTTTTAATAATCTTCTTACATAATACATTTGTCAATTTTTCAATTTGGCAAAAATGTGTTTGGAATTTAAGACATTTGTAGACATTTTATAACAAACAACCTCAATTTCATGAGATTTGCCACAGTTAGAAAATATGGCGACATTTAAGCTATTCCAAGTGTTTCCCTGCATCAAATACAACACATGGCTCAGTGTGCAAAGAGGTTTATTTTGTTCAAAAACACAAAACGTGTACGGAAAATGACATACTTCTTAAGAAAGATTTAATACGCTATGGATCTGAGACATGCTTATTATTAAACTAGTAACAATACTATGTTGTACCAATCACCACGTTGGAACTTCTGCTGCATGAAAAACATCTATGTAGCTCTGACTGGTTGCTGCTATAAAATGTAACTTGTGAGACAGAAAACAAGAAGTGTACAGTTTAACAGTCTCATAAAAGTTATTTTTAAGAACAAGTCAGCTAATCCAGTTGGAAGATCATGTTGTGATTGCTGCTGTTATATTGGGCCTCATTCAATTAAAGATATCTTATTTTATTAATCTGCTGTTATATATCAGAAATGACCTGTCCAGCAAACCTGTCCTGTCTCCTCATTCCTCATTCCTCTAAAATAATATGATTGTTTTTTTATCTCTCAGAACTGGCATAAAGCATGTTTTCACTGTGACGTCTGTAAGATGGTGCTCACTGCCAATAACTTTGTCAGCCACAAGAAGAGGCCATACTGCTCTGTGTGAGTAACATGTGATGATGTATCTTATTATTTGAGCACACTCCCAAAAATGGATCAGAAATCTATCTTTAGAGGCCATTTTGGTGTGAAAATTGATCTCTTTCTTTTTCAATTTGTTGCCATGAACTAAATATTGGTGATTAAAATGATGACCGTTCTTAAATCCCATCTTTCCAGGCACAATCCAAGGAACAATACGTTCACAAGTGTCTACCAGACCCCCGTCAACATCAATGCAAAGAAGCAAAGCGAGGCCAGCAGTGAGGTAAGATGATGTCACGTGCAAAAACACACAAGCAGCGACATGAGACAAAATATTTCGGCCTCGGTCTGAGTCAAGGTGTATTGTTGACAGGCTGACATGAGTCACAGTCTATGCCATGAGTGAAATGGCCATTTATCATTTGTTTGTCATAACTGGATTTACTGTGGATATTGCTATTCATAGCGGCCATTGTGTTGGCTTAGATCATTGTTGTTTTGTTTGTTATTTGAAAAAAGAGATTGATGCGTGCATCCCAATTTAATTGATATAGATTTAAAGAATTTGTCAATAGTATACCAATGTTAGTCTCATTTATTGAAACAATATTTTTGCCTGGGCGCGTTGTTTTTAAAGTCTCAAAATGCAGCTGGAAATGGACACTTGTGCTTTTCAATTTCTCACTCAAAATCACACAAAAATCACTGGTGACCTCACAGATGACTTAGATATATTAATCCACAATCACACACACACACACACACACATACACTCAGAAAGATAAAGGTCTCATCCCCTCTTTTATGGGTGGAATGGAGAGAGGTGGACGGCTGCTCTTGAGTCCACGGTGACGGCAGCGGCGTGGAATGGCGAGTGTGGCGGCTCAGGTTATTTCTATTCCTGTGACAGAGATGAGACACCCCCTCTGCTTAGCCGACGTTATGCTTCAGGGGGCTAAATTTATACGTCAGGACAAACAGTCTCACATCCCTTCTTCTCCTCTGCCCTGCCACCTGTTCCTGCCTGTCTGTGTCTGACTGTGTCTACGAGTTCATGCAATGCTCTTATGCTTATATTAGCAATAGGCTAACATGCTCACCAGCCACTGCTACACTCCACTAGAAAGCTAAAATGCAGTCTCATAGTAAGAGTTTACCTTGAGTTTTCATAGACAGGTGTGTGCCATTTTATTGTTAGCCCTTCAGAGGTGACGCTAACTCAACACAGTGTTGTCTCTTATCCCCTGCAACACAACTATTCTAATTTTAGTTTTACAGCTAAAGGATCTTGGCAGGCCCACCTTCGTCTTCATTGGAACATCTCAGTTATTAATAACAGTACACTAATATTATCCCTTCATTTTTAAGCATGTAAGCTTGGGTTGTCTGGTTTGAACCTGACAACCTAAGAACAGAGTGATATTTTGGATCTATGGATCTGAAGTCGGGGTAATATCAGTCAAATATCAGTCAGGTAAACACATGTCCAGTGTGCGCATGTGCAAATCTGTGCTGGCCTTGGCTTAACGCTTGTTGTTTATGTGCACTTGTAGCTGAAGTATCGCGAAGATGTCGAGTGCTTTATGTCCACCTTCCACCATGACATGAGGTCCATGGAGCTGGAGAAGGCTCGCCTAGCCAATCAGATGACCAGCCAGGTGAGCTCCCAGTAGAGCAACTGGCCATTGCACCCAGTTAAAGGGAGTTCCAGCCCATATCTTTAATATATAAAACAAACAATCCTACTTCTCAAACGTTTTATTCCCTATACCCTCGACCATCTTTGGAAACAGCAAAGCTATTGTATGCAGTGATTCCGGGTTTGACCTCAAAATAACTCAATATTAAGAGATAATTGTATTGGATGTGGAAATTGTTGCAAACTGTGTGATTTCAGTGATCACGGAGGAGAGTAGTGAAGCAGCTTGTTTTACTAGGCTGTCACAGTTAATGCATTAAACCTCATCTTCTCTCTGTTCTATTTGGTATAGGCTTTGAATTTGGTCAAATCTTTTGTTTGTGCAGACACATACTTATTGCCACATGTATAAATTGCCACGTCACCATCACTCCATAGAGGCTAAGTAAAGCAGAGAAGAAGTATTTAACAAGGTCCAACAGGCATGAACGGTAGGTACAGGGGGACCTGTGAATGGTCAGAAATGATCAGGTTTTTCTTCCATATGCAAACAGGCCTTTCAGTCTCAGTCTGAGCTCTCACAGCAGCAGACATGGTACTCAGGCACGATGACCAACCAAGAGATAGTAACCATGTCTCAGGCCCAGAAGACCATCAGTGATGTGAGTACACATATCTTCCCCCAAAGAGGCCTGTGTTACTTTATAAAACCTAAATATGAGGTTATTGTGTCTTTAGATAAATAGAGTGCTACTGTTGCTAGTGTGGACTGTGTAAATAGTGTATATAAAAAGTAAATTAAACTCTCTATTTTGAGTCATTGGTCAAATTCCCTGATTGATTTTTGTTCTTTTTTGGCAGGTGAAGTACACCGAGGAGTATGAGCAGTCAAAAGGAAAAGGCAGCTTCCCTGCCATGATCACACCAGGTTACCAGGCAGCTAAACAAGCCAATACATTGGCCAGTAATGTAAGTTTGTATAATTCATTGTTTTTCGTGTATCTTTCTCGACCAGATAGCCATAACTGAAACTCTCATAATTCATATCAGCTGATTCTTGCCTTTCTCTTCAGCTGGAATATAAAAAAGGACACGAGGAGAGAGTTTCAAAGTACACCACGTTTGTTGACCCCCCAGAGGTGCTTCTGGCCAAGAAACAAGGACAAGTTGTCAGCGATGTAAGCTTTCCATTAAGTCTTTCCTGATGACTTCATCATAACGGAGTGTGTTTTATTTCATTTTTATGACTAGATATCACTGACAAGACCCATTGCATTAAGCAGTCTTTTTCCAGTTAACTCTAGTTACCTAAAAAACAGACATTGCCGTGCGCCTGAATCATTGTTTTTCTTCCTCCAGTACACCTATACAGAAGAGTATGAGCAGCAGAAAGGTAAAGGTAGTTTTCCTGCACATCTTACACCTGGATACAAGATGTCAAAGAAGGCTGGTGAGCAGGCCAGTGCTGTAAGTAAGACCATACAAAAATGTACACATATGCATGCAAACACTGTCGCGCACCCCCGATCGTCAGGTGGTAACAGTTTTCATGTCCCACCAGATAAAGTATCGTCAGATGTACGAACAGGAGATGAAGGGTAAAGCCAGCACTGAGGCCGCGGTAGCTGAAGCAGATCACGCCAGAGAAAATGCAGAGAAATTCAGCCAAGTAAGGAACTTTCTCTTACTGTTATATTAATCAGTTTAATACCACATAGGACATCCATTTATTATACGCTGTTTAAAGATCTTTAGTTGCCTTCAATCAGTAGTGGACAGTGAATTCCAGAAACTATACTGTCGGGAGATACAAGGAGTGCAAAAGAGACGTAGAGGCCTTTTATCGGATCCAAACACATCATTTAGAGGATAAATTATGTATATGTTAGAGCTATAAGTCACCTGGACACGTATTTTTATTTTTTAAGATTTTCATAGTTTGGGATTCAGACCCAGGATGTTGTGTTAACAGGGTTGACACCTTAGCCTGTATGATTGAATTTCAACCCACTAAAAGCTTTTAGAAAGTAGTGTACAGCCAATTACTATGTAGTATATTTGAAATAAGTTATCCTCTGTTTGCAGATTGCCTATACGGAGGAGTATGAGCAGCAACGAGGCAAAGGAAGTTTCCCAGCCATGATCACTCCTGGTTATCATTTTGCAAAGAAGGCTCAGGAAAATGCCAGTAATGTGAGTATTAACCTAACAGCAGCATTCATTTCCAAACAAACCCTTAGTGTAGATAAACAGTGTAGATTCCATATTTCTGATAAACATACGGTGTAGGCCCTTCACGAGGCTTCACTATAGTTAGAGTCTAACATTAAAGTAGTGTCTGGTGTGCAAATAAAAAGGGAGCCTGTATCGGTTGTGTAGCCATGTGTACTGGTTGTAAATGCTGTCAAAACATTGCAGAGTGTAGAGTGTAAGAGCTTCACCTTCATCTGTCATCTGGCCTTGTCATCACTGGGCAGAATAGATGAGGGACTACAATGAGAGAGCCTCTCTCTCTCCACCCTGACAAAATTAGACCGTGTGCACCACTACACTCCTGATCCCACAGAATTACAGCATGTTGTCCTCCTATATGCACTAAATCATCTGTCATCTCTTTGCAGTTAAAATACAGGAAGGACTTAAACCAGATGAAGGACACGTCACACTTCCATAGTCTGACATCCGAGGACAATATGGCTCTAAAGAACGCCCGAAAGATCAACAAGATTGTCAGTGAGGTGAGCTCGCCAGTGACTGTCAGGGTCACAAGGCAAAGAACAGACCTTCAGTCAGAACATTTGTCTTTTATCTAGCTTCATCCAGGAAGCTGTTTCTTATAATAAATATTGTTAAGTGTACCTTAAAGTCTTTGACAAAGCCTTGCAAGATAAAAATGTTGCTGCTCAGTTCGTGTGTGTGTGTTTAGAGCTGGAAATATTTGGCATACTGTGTCAGTTTCCAGCAGACACTGTGCTACCCTATTTGCATTTTTGGCATCTCTGACATGCCTGTTGGTTGGGGTTATAGCCTACCTCCAATGGCACGGGACACCGAACTAATGTTACCTCACACAGGGACACAGTGCTTCACTCTTGAGCAACTATTCTGAGCCTTGGGGATATGACATATAAATCTTAGCTATTAGCATCTATTCTGAGTCTTACCTTACACTAAAAAACACACTGAGACATAATTCAACCACTGTAGTTTTTGCAATTAAAAATGTTACAAAGCAGCTGCTTTTACATGCGTTCTAACAGGTGGAGTACAGGAAGGACTTGGAGAACAGCAAAGGTCACAGTATCAATTTCTGTGAGACACCACAGTTTCAAAATGCTGCTAAAGTTGCCAAATTCACAAGTGATGTAAGTATGACACACGTTTTCAATCAACGTAATTTATTTGATGTTACTGATTTAATTACAAGTACCTGTGAACCCTCGATGTCAAAACATTCTAGAAACCTATAAAATTACATATTTTACGTCAATGTATATGTTACAGTATAAGGGCAAACATGCAGATGTTATAATTATATTAGAAAGTCCTGCATACTGAATTTTCTTCTTTTTTTAAAAAAAAAGAACAAGTACAAAGAGAAGTACACCAGCGATATGGGTCACTATGAAGACTCAGGGATTGATAAGAAGACCATGCATGCCATGAAAGCCAGGAAACTGGCTAGTGATGTAAGTCTTTTTTTTCATGGAACTGATAGATTTGTAGATTTATGCAAATTATTAACAACCCAAATTGTCTCTGCTTCTATACAGTTTTGGTATTCAAGGGGTGTCTTGACATTTTGGATTTTGAAAAGCTATTCTCCTTCACCCGCTATTCTCTTTTATTGACAAAAAAGCATAGAAATGTTTTTTATTTTTTTAAATAATCTATGGACAAATGTTTACTTATACTTAAGGTTGATGAGGATTGAATTATGAAACTTGACAAGCAAATTGAATAACTGCTGTGCCAGTAATATCACTGACACAGCCTTCTTGTAAATTCCAGATTTCTTATAAACAAGGCTGTGAGCAGGAGCAGGGTGAATACAACTACCCAGCCACCCTCACACCAGGCTACCAAAGCCAAAGGAAGCTGGACCCACTGAAAGATGTGAGTTCTCTCAATCATTTCTTTTACAGCACTATATGTAGCGTATATGAAAATTACGTTAGAATTACAACAGAAAAACATCAAGGTTGTAAAAATATTTTTCTCAGGTAGGAGGATCATATGATACATACATTCATTATTTGTAAAATAAAATGTCTCTGCAGAAGAACTACAGGCAACACATTGACCAGGTCAAGTACAGTCGAGTGACAGACACACCCGAGATTATTTTAGCAAGGAAAAACGCTCAGCTTGTCAGCAAGGTAAGTAAAATGCATAATAACAACATGCACTTCAATCTTTATCCATAGTTTTCAGCTGCACACTGTACTCATGAGCACTGAGCTGACTGACTGAGTTTGAATGTGTTTTTTAGCAAAATTACAAAGCAGACTATGAAAAGACAAAACATCAGTACACACTGTCCCAGGACCTGCCCCAAATCAAAACGGCCAAAGCCAATGCTGCCTTGTGCAGTGATGTAAGTCCAAACACTCTCTCGCACTTGGAGTAGCTCATTTACATGTTCACAGAAAATCACTTGTCACTCTTCAAGTGATAATTTGATCATTTGAATTCATCGCTCCAGATTAAATATAAGGAGGAATGGGAGAAAACCAAGTCTAAAGCCTGCGACATTGGCTTGGATGACCTGAGTGTGAAAGCAGCTAAGGCTTCCAGAGACCTCGCCAGTGATGTAAGCAAGCACACACTCTCCTCCACTGCATGCAGATACAGTCTATATGAGACAGAGCTAATATCTGAGCAACAACCTATGTGGGTTTAATCAAATGTGATAACTAAGTCAGACGAGCACGTGTTTCAGATTAAATACAAAGAGACCTACATGAAGGACAAGGAAAAGGCAGTGGGAGTCAACGTGAGCGACTCCAAGACTCTGCACTCTCTTCAAGTTGCCAAGATGAGCAGTGATGTAAGCAGAAGTAATTATAATAGTAAGAGTAATTGCAGGCATTAAAATGCACTTTTTCCACACATAACTCTTAATGCAGCTTCAGCAAATGTGTATGCACTCAAAATGAACCATTTTTTAAATTGTCACCACTTCAGATTGAGTACAAGAAGGGCTCCAAGGAGAGCCAGGCCCAGTACAGCCTTCCTCTGGACATGATCAACCTGAGCCATGCCAAAAAGGCTCAGGCCCTCGCCAGTGACCTGGAATATCGCACAAAGCTGCATGACTACACCGTCTTGCCTGACGACATCAAGGTCCAGCAGGCCAAGAAGGCTTATTCCCTGCAAAGCGAGGTGAGAGACGGGAGGAAGGGATGAGCCCTAGTCTGTTATTCAAATGGTAAATGCTATGCAAAACTATGACCTGGTTTTGAATGTTGACACTTTTTGTTGCTCCACAGAACCAGTATCGTTCAGACCTGAACTGGATGAAAGGAGTAGGCTGGGAGACTGAAGGATGTATGAACATTGCCCAGGCCAAGAAAGCCGGCGAGCTGCTTAGTGACGTCAGTGCAATTATGTGTTTGTGTGTACATATTTAGTTTGTTAATTAACTTTACACTGTATTAGGCCCGCTGTTTATCTACTGTATGCCCTTTGCTCACAGACTAAATACCGTCAGAAGGCAGACAGCATCAGGTTCACCCAGGTGGCGGACGATCTCGCCATCAAACACGCCAAGAAGAGCCAGGAGCTGCAGAGCGACGTAAGGTCTTCACTTTAAAGCTCCGATCATGTACACTTAATTACGGTGCACTCTCACATCATATCCTATATTCTGATTTTCAGCTGGCGTACAAAGCAAACACAGAGCAGTCAATGCACCAGTACACCATGACAAAAGATGAGCCGCTTTTCAGACAAGCAAAGGCCAACGCTGACCTTCTCAGTGGGGTAGGTTCAGTGAATTAAACTGTTTCCTATGTTGTTTCCTAATCTGTTCTACTATAAAATGTAGTGTTTGTTTTCCGATGATGTGTGGTGTGCATCAGGGTTCCGTGTTCAGGATGGTAATGTCTTTACAAAAAGTAACTTGAGTTTGTATATTATGAGAACACGGAAAGGATAATTTATCAGTGCACTTTAACTTTTCATCTATTATATAAAGATTATACAGTACTGTTGCAGCCTTGTTTCTTGGCGTCATGTCACATGTCAACATTTAATGCTCAGTTCTGAGGAAGAGGTTTCCATGGTGGTGTGCTTGTACAGTACAGACAAGCATATTATGCACTTCTGATTGTGTGACCTGACACTGGTTCAACATGGTCTGTTCTGAGAAAGATTAATTGAAATTAATCTTATAACTTATTTTGCACCATGAGTACTGTATGTTGCCACGCATCTTTACAAGTTGAGACAATGTTTTACCTAAAATCTACATTTTCCCACAAAGAAACTGTGGTGAACATTGATGACTCATTAAGTGACTTTTTAATCGACAACCAAAACACTCATATGAGTTTCTGATTTTGAGGGGGAAGCCTATTTTTGGAATATTTGTTAATTGAGGAGATTAATTTCTGTCTGTGTGAATGCAAAGGTAATAGAGATTGCTCCTTTTTTTATTTCAGAAAGTGTACAAGAGCAACTGGGAGAAGCAGAGGGAAAAGGGCTTCGAGCTGCGTTTGGACTCTCTCTCTATCCTCACCGCTAAAGCCAAGAGAGACCTGGCCAGTGATGTGAGTTAATCTAAAAACAGTCTGCATCTTTAAGGTTTGCCTGAGGAGAAGATTTTGTATGTTTTTTCCAAGTGCAATAATGTATTTTAACTTGAATATTTTCAGATTAGTACATACAACATTTTTATTATGTAATAAATTCAGGTAAATTCATACTGTTTTTTTTTTTTTTTTGTAAAACCCACCAATATCTTGTCTCCTTGCAGGTCAAATACAAGGAGAAGTATGAGAAAAGCAAAGGCAAGGTGATTGGCATTAAGTCAGTCAGTGATGACTCTCAGATGGCCCATTCTGCTCTGGCCACCAAACTACAGAGTGGGCGACACTACAAGAAGGACTATGAGGACACTAAGAACAAATACAGGTGAAGCTCTTGACCTTGATGGGGTCTTTTTAACACCAGTTTTGGTCCTTCAGACCGAAATGTCCAATGTAACTGGAGCTATGTAGATGGTAAGATAAACAGCAGATGGCTTAATCATTAAACATCTGGTTTAACAATGGTTTAATGTCAAAGCAGACAAACTACATTCATCAGCATTGAAAATTGCTGACATTGTGACCAATAACCTTCTTCTTTTGTAGTGAGAATGACCCAAACAACCAAAGAGCTCTGATTCCGCATAATACCACAAATCTTGTGTCATTTACTTTTCATTTGCTGTATGAAATGAATCTTGTCCCCAGTGTTTATCTGGACATGCTGAACATCAGCCACGCCAAGAAGGCTCAAGACCTGGCAACCCAGACCAATTACAGGACTTTCCTCCATGAGTACACTACCCTGCCAACTGACATGAATGTTGCCTGGGCTAAGAAGGCCTATGGACTGCAGAGCGATGTAAGTCTCATTGTTACACATTCAAATACCAAAGTTGTTTTAATGCAGAAGTGATTCACTAACTGCAGATGCAAGACTCTGTCACTGGAAAGTGAAACCTGCGTGTGTCTGCATTCAGAAACAGTACAGGTCAGATCTGAACTGGATGAAGGGCGTCGGCTGGGAGGCCTCAAAATCTTTGGATGTCCTGCAGGCGAAGAAGGCCGGGGAGCTTGTCAGCGAGGTAACCTATTACCCAGAATGCATTGCTGAAATCAGCTGCAGAGTTAATTGGATGAAAGAGTTGGTAATATTAAATAAAAAAAGAAATCTCTAACACTTAAATCTAACCCACACTGTGTTTCCGTCCTTGACGTTCATTATACATTTCCCTCATTTATGGTAATTGTATTGGAACTCAAATGTAATTTAAACCAATTATCATGCAGCATATGATTAACCACACTTAAGTGCTATTAATACCTAGAGAACTATGTAGGCAAATTAGCACAGAGAGCAAGAGAAAGTGATGATTGTGTAACATGTGACTTGAAGGCACATATCTGGGTTCACAGCTTAGGTCAGAATGTAATTAAAGAGCCGTGGACTATTCCTGTTCTCCAGAAATTTGGTTAAGTACGTGGACTACCCCCAGCAATAACAAGAGACCAGACTGATAGTATATATACTATATAGCAACAATATAGTATAGATATAGTAACTAAAGCGGTCTCATATATAAAAGATTCAGCTTCACTAATTAGGGCTCATTCTTTCTTTATCAAATGAATTAGGTTTGTGGGTTCACATTGCTTACACTTAAGTAATTATCACAGTTTTTTTCTTTAGAGAAGGTAGGTCAGGAAACACCGAACTGACATATATTTCATTTGCGCCATCCAGGCCTTCTAAGGGAAAGCTGTGAAGCATTAAGTGTCCAGTTTCCTAAAAGCGTCTTGGCGCCCAGATCTTCTTAGTTTAGTGTGTTATTTGTGTTACCTTCGTATTTAACAAGTCTAGAGGAAAGAACTCAAGAAGTTCAACACTTTGGGAAAAAAAACATTTTTGGCATCACAAATAAAAGGAGTCTAAATGCATGCAAGGAAGAAAGATCTCTCTGTGGTACTTCTAGTGCAGACTGCCAACACCAGATTCTATTCATAACCTCTTATTTTAAGGGTCATCCCAGTCAGGGTTACCCACATTAGACCATGAAATGACAGACTGCACTTACTGTAAATAGAACAGATCCATGAGTTCCTCTTGAGCAGACTTTTGTCTGTCTATGTATCTACATATCCGCTGTATATTTATCTATCTCACAGATTTGTTTCCTTTTGTTTCATTTTGCCAGGTGCTTTATTTAAAAGTACAGTTGTTTGTGATAATATTGTGCCCTCTACTGTTCATGAAGTGCATGTGAAGTTTGTTTATGGCTTCCTTTCGCTATGACAGTCGCTCTGACATTTTTCTGTACTTTTTGAATCTAGAAAAAGTACCGTCAGCATGTGAGTGGTCTGAAGTTTACCAGTGTTGAAGACACTCCGGAGATGGTCCAGGCCAAACTCAGCAACAAACTGGCCATTGATGTAGGTTCAGCTGTCGT
>JAVQJF010047628.1:0-17862 GCA_036023855.1 Gadopsis marmoratus
TTGCTTTAGGCACAAATGTGGAGAATACTCAGATCCTTTTTGGGAATAGTTTGGCCAAAACTTATAAGGTGTCACTTTTCATCTCTTAAACATTATGTGAGGTGTTTGACTCGTTCAAGCTGGGGAATATTGCTAAACTCAGGCCTACTTTGTCCCATCCTGAGATGATTATTAATACTGCATTCTCATATCACCAGAAGGAAGATCTTTCACACTTTACACTTTCCTTTGGATTCAGACAGCGGTGGAAGTACAAGTAGCAAAACCGCAGTGTAGAAAAGGGCTTTCACTCCAGCTATGACTCCAGAGACATACAATACAGTGCTTATATGCCCAAATATCCTGTGGCAGTTTTCCACCAGGCCAAAGAGATGTCAGTGTTGCACAGCAGCAGAGAACAGAGCAGCATGCAGAATACTAGATGAAGATCATTCTACAAAAATGGTCATTTTGCGGGTCATGGTGAAGTGGAGGGCTGAGAAAAAGCCTTTCTGAATCCTAGTGGGCTCTTGGCTTGTTTAGACTATAATTTGATTCATTTTAAACTTGGATCCCTTTTATTTATTTTTCCAGATATGAGTAAAGGGAGGGGTTGAGTCAGTCTCGAGACAGTAGACAGTAGATCCTCCAAAAACCACGGCTTAGATATGATTAAATGTGATGGTGAGTACAGTCGTAGTGGTTGGCATTGATTTAGAAAAGCCTGACTACTTAATACCAAAAGTTAGGTTTTTATCTTTTAGCAGATCAACTTTAGCCCAACTTTACACCCGTTGAATACCACATATATCCTGACTTCTCACTGCAATGACAAATATCTGTTTCCTTTTGTCAGTAGAATTAACTTGCAAAACTGATCCTAAATACATTTTCTTGCCATCTGTTCTCCCGCCATGTGAAACAGAGGCAGGTCCGCCCCCCCCCCTCATGGGAATTGAGCTTAACTTCCTAAGACTGAATTGGTCATATTTATGTGTGATTGAGTGCTTGCTAACATTTATACCTGTGCGTCTTCCAGAACAAGACCCTGTTAAATTAAATGAGATTGCTTACCTCAGCAGTGACTCACCGCAAGATATGTTGTACTGTCCCGTGTATAATCCCTTGTATTAGCAGGCATGACATCCGGGGGTGAGGAGTCAGTGCTTCGGTTGGTTATCAGACCCGGATAAAGTCCAGACTTGGCCAAAAGGGCTGAACAGAAAGGAACCGGCCACTTCTCCCTGCTCCCTACTACACACAAAAACCTTTTTTAAAAGTCTTATTTTTAGGCCAAAACCTTCTCTCTTTTCCTTAAACTCTATTGTTGTTCTGTTATTTTTCTATCCTGAAAGATGTGTGTATCTTCTTATCTAGAGCTGTGTGGGAATGGATATGGTTCTCTTGGACATAGCAGGTTGTGTTAATCAACTGGGTACTGAACCCAAATTAAATCTATTTGTTGTAAGGTGTTCAGTCTAAACTACAAGCCACCCTGTTGCATGATGAGTTGCATCCCATTCGCACAATGTACATTTAGAGCTTAAAACTCCTACAATCCTACTTAAACCCTCCCATTATCCTCATGCTGCACAAAGCTCAGCAGTGTTTCAGCAGCATTGTTGCTTGCAGCTGGGTTGGAGCTCAACTATAACATCCAGGGGAAAGCAACACCTGTCAAGTGTGGTGTTCAGTGGCAGCAGGATATTTTCCTCATCTGTCAAAGCAGTGTGCTCGGCTTCAAATGTCAGGCAAAGGCTAGGAGGGGCCTGAAGGATTAGCACCTTTAGACATCCACGGGGCCGAAGCCTGATCCATTAAATTGCAGCTCATATTCTCTGAGGGCTGCGAATGCTGACAGCAGAAGCCCAACAAATCGGTTGAGCAGAGAGACAGGTGCTGCCAAGGTAAACATGTCCGGAGGAAGAGGAGGAAAGTGACAAATTAAAAATACATCTGTTTCACAAAAGCTCACTCAGGAAAGGAAACATTTTGTAGCATTTGCAGAGATCGGGACAATGACATATTCATATATATATATGAAATATTGTTAATTTTGGATTAATTTGGTATATGTGACATATTAATGGTTTTAATAATTTTAAAGTGACAAAAAGTTATATTTTACTTGTAATTTCATGTCACTTCCTGCCCTGTTTGGGGGAAAAAATAGGAAATATAATATAATATATAATATATCTTTTTTAGAAAGATGTTGATTCAACTTCATGATCATTTTGGAGGATGTAGTTGCTGTTTAATTGTATTGCATTATACAGAGAGGTGTTTGTGTTATTTAGCCTACATTGATATAAATAGGGTAGGTTGATTGAGTGATTTCTGAGGTCTGTTCCACTGTTTATAAAAAAAACCCCAAGATTGTATCATTGATTTACTGTGTAATAAGACCCGTTGTTCCAGGAAAGCCAAGATGCTCCGTCTTCTCCTTTGTAATGTGAAGATGTTGTGGTTTCGTGTCCAGCTTTCACTCCCTGCGCAGTGTCTTTCCAGATGCTTGCACGCTCAGGAACGTTTGTTTAAAACCATTATCTGACTGGCGCTCGTCCCAACTCTACCAGCACTATGGTCTCCTCCAGACTACCAGGGAGGGGGGGAGTCATCTGTGTTTGGCTAACAGAACAGATCCCCGCCGGCCCTCCTTCCAACGCTGTGTTTAAATATGAGACACGTGCGACAGCTGCTTATGCTTTCAGGTGTACACGTGTTATGTACAGTATATGTTTAGGCCAAATAAAAGGAGCAAATACATCTGGGCAGTTTTAACCTGAGAGTATTGCATGGCTGTACAGGGAGTGTCACGCACATCGACATAATCAGGCTACTTAATAAAATTACTTTTAACACCAGAATGAAAGTGTAAGGGAGTTATTTTGTCATGTGACTCTATAAAAAAATAATATAAATGCAACATAATATTTACACAGAAGGTGGCGCTGAGTAAAGTTATGTGTAAGTTTTGAAAGTTGAGTGTTTCCAAGTAAAATAAAAATAGCACCTTGGCTTTCATCGTGTTAAATAAAAGTTAATTCCTGGTGTGTTTTAAACCTGTCTGGATTTAAACAAATAGACATTTTGGGAAATATGCTTATTCGCATTCTTGAGAGTTGACGAAAATTCTTTTGAGTTTTAGTTGTAACTCACTCTCCATGGATGACAGATGGCGTCCGCGATTAGAATGTGAATGTAGACAGTTTGGATGTAGACGTAAGGAAGCTAAACTGTAACACGTTGCACACATTATTATTAATTCAGGTTTTGTATGACAATAAATGTGCATGATAAAAGTATATGACTAAGTCAATTATTTCTACTTGTATTAACTCATATATCATGAACATTTATTCACTTTTGAGCCTCAATACCACTTCAACATTGCTCAAAGATATTAAAGAAGGAACAATTTAGATTCCCCACATTCTCAAAACTATAGTAGACCTTTCTCTAAACTCCCATTCCTGTCCACATTTCTAAAGACAGCGGTGTCTGTATAGCATCTCAATATTCTGAAAAACAATATTATTTTTCACCTGAGATAACAAAAATTTCCAAAAAGGTCATTTGTAAACGTTGTGAGAGACATTCGTACTGTGTGTTGTTCAAAGTTAGACACGCTGTCGTGGCTTGTAAATGTGTGAAAAAGGAAACCTCCCCTCACTTTCACTTCCTTGATTGTCTGAGCTTTTGGTTGAGGGTTATAAATGTCTATGATACTCACGCAGAAGCTTTCTTAAAGTGTCTGGGGGCCATTGTGGAGGGTGTGAAACTAAACCACATGCCGGGCCTGCTGATGAATGTTTTCTCATCATCTGCAGCGAACAGCTTCCCATCCTCTCACAATCCTGGTGGACTGTCATCCCCTCCCTCCTCCTCCTCCTCCTCCTCCTCCTCCTCCTCCTCCTCCTCCAGTGTGCACGTCTCCTTTAAAGTATCTGAGCATCACACTTGGCTGCTCCCTCTGCCTCGTAGTTTGTGGTTGTCTGCACTGAAAGGATAAAGAGAAAGAAAGAAGAAGCTCCCGTAGTTTTATGGTGGAGGCTCTACCTTGTTAGCGCTTCTGCTCATGGATGTGACATGCAGGGGAAGAGGAGAGTATTAACAAGCTGTATTTTATTTGCATTTGCTTCGTCAAAGGATACATGACCAGACTGTTCATCCCAAAAAGGTAAAAGTCTTACAAGTTCTGTTGCTTTTTACTTGAAAAAGTTCATATTGTGCAACAAATCATTATGTATTTCTGGTGATATGTTAACATCAATTTCGACCTTACATAGATTGTAGCGTTACAAATTATTTGAACTATTTGTATTGTGATGCAGCATTTTAATGCATTTTTAGTGCCTCTCATTAGAAGAAAGTCGCGGAAAATGGCTTTAAAATGTATTTCAGAAAAAGCACAACATAACAGCATAACCAGGCAGAAAGAATAAAATTAAGCCAAATTGCATTAAGCAGTACTGTTAATGTTAACCTTTTAAGGACCCTGTAAAGACAGTATTCACTGAAACTGTAACAGGACTTTGATACCAAATCCCTTTATTGAGCATGCTTGCCTGCAGATTGCATTTAATGTATGTGGACATTGGCAATACGGCCATGTTGCAATATTTACTTTTAGCGTCATTAGTATAATGTTCACGCTTGCAAATAAACGACTGTTGCACAGTTGCAAGTAATACTACTGTTTGAAAACCTTCTGCTATGCATCTTTTATAAAGCTTGGGAGATAACCAGACACAATAAATCATAATCATAAAGCATATAGTCAATGTGTAACAAATAGGTGTGGTTATTTTGTAGTTCACTGTGAGAATCTGCCAACTTTTCCCCTGACCATAAACTGACTTGTAACATAAAATCAGACTCGTTGATTTATCTCCGGGACATCCAGGATATCACTGTCTAAAATATAATAGATACAAAAAGGTGGGGTGTAACTCCAGAGCCCCAGCTGATGGATTATTGAATGACGGTGGCATCGCGTCCATTAACACGTGCTCTTTTCTCGGCTGTTAGCGGACGGAGGAGTTACATTTGTTAAATCCTGGTTCTTGCCCAAATTAATGTAATAAAAGCGGCACATTTAGCGAAAGTACTGCACTTAATAGATATATGCATTTAAATCTCGGAAAAATGATCACAATCATAAACAGGGCTTCTTGTGTGTTGCTGTGGGACACACAGACGATAAAATATGGCTGCTCTTTTCCCTTTTGAGATGACTTGGCAACATGCTGCCTTTATTTCACTAAGGAGAGTTCCCCTTTCTTTCTTCCCATGATAGTTGTTTATAGTTTGCTGTGATAGTAGCATGACAGGCTTGAGTTGGCTCTTGAACTCTGGAATTTGCTTGATCTTAACTGAATGTTAAGCTGCGAGATTGTAGCTTTTATTCAACATAAATTTGCCTTCAAGAGGTTTACATATCCGCGGAGTGGCTCATACCAGCAGCCTGAACGGATGTGGTTTATATCACTCTTCCAAAGTGTTCAATATCCGGGGTATACCTGTTCTGAGCTTCACAGTTTCTCCGCTCCCTCTCTGATTTGGTTGGATTCCGCAATACATTATGTCTTTAAACGTTTGCATAGTGAATCTCATTTTTCATCTCTGCACAGTTGCATTTCCTCTACAGATTTTTCCAAGCCCGATTATGCACACTAGATGTTCACAACAAAGGTCAGCAAAAACCCACAATTCAATTGATATGATAGCCTACATGTAGCTCTCGTTAATCTAACTGTAACCCTCAGTTTTTGTGGCACCGTCTACCTACTTTAACACGGTTTCTCCTTCCCTACAGGGTCGCTGCACCTTAATGGGAGTGGAGAACGGCTGCAGATGTGAGGAAGCCTGCAGATTTCACACATGATGGACAGCAACGACTACCACGCTCTGCTCTCTGGGGAGCAGCTCATCTATGCCATCACCATCCCGCTGTCGACCTCCATCATCCTGGCCAATCTCCTCATCATCCTAGGCATTGCCTGGAACCGCCAGCTCCACAACATGCCAAACTACTTATTCCTCAGCCTGTTGGTGGCAGATTTGTGCACGGGCGTGGCGTTGCCTTTCATACCGTTAATGGGTCTGAACCGGGAGTTAAGTTTTAGCTCCTGCCTGGTGGCTCACATTTTCCCAAACTTCCTCTTCCTGGCGTTCCTTCTCAACCTGGTAATGGTGCACTATGAGCGCTACATCTGCATCGTCGACCCCCTGCATTACAATAACCTGTGGATGCATCGCAGTTTTCCTCTAGTGCTGATTGTTGTGTGGGCGCCGCCACTTCTGTACGCAGCTCTACCTGCTTTTGGGTGGAACAATTGGACAGGGCCGAATTGGAACAGCTGTTGCGCACGTGGCCAAAAGATGCCGCCACTTTCAAACTGTTCAACCAACGGAACCACCTGCTGCTCGTACAGGCGAGTGTTCCCCAACGCTTTTATCTACTTGGAGGTGTATGGAGTTGTCCTACCTGCAATTCTCACCATCGCCGGCATGACTGGCCGTGTTTTATGGATCACCCGAGGCCAGCTGAAGGATATTTGTCGACTCCATCGCTCAGTGGAGCGGGGAAGTCAGGCGTCAGACTGTGAGCAGAGGCTGAACCTGCGGTACACCCGCTGCGTGGTGGCAGTGTCGCTGACGTTCCTCGCGTGCTGGGTTCCCTACCTCATTTACATGCACGTCTGCATAGCGGTCTTGATCAGCGACACCAAGTGGAGCTCCACCACTCACATCGTGCTGTCGTGCACTGGTATCGGAAGCATGGCAGTGGTGCCGCTGGTGCTCGGCCTGGCCAACAGGCAGTATACAGAACCTGCATGCAAACTTCTCCAGAAACTCAGAGACAGGTGGAGGCGAAGGACTCAGGGGTCAGAGGAGGTGGCAGTCTGAGAGAATACTGAGGAAAATTAATATTTATGAAAATAGTTCTGCAAGGCATGATGTTGTTAAGGCTGATGAAGTGCATGCTGACATGCATATTGATCAAGGCCACCCGGAGGAAATATTGCATTACAACAGAAAAACACATTTAAATTGATTCTTTCACATCTTATTTATCAGTGTCCCCCCCCAAAAAAAGGCTCACCTCAATCCTCCCCTTGAGAAATAAATCCAGTCCAAATGGTGCTTCCATGCCAGCTGCTCTGAGGCTAATTAGGCACAGGTGCTTTGAGTTAAATGCTAACATGCTGATGTTTAGGCTACTGTTTCTTTTGAATTTGATTGCCATAAATGCTTACAAGAGTGAAAGCTGAAATGTAAATCCTCACTATGATAAGATTGTGAAGGTTAAATAAAACCACCCCTGTATCAGTGTTGTACGTCCTATAAATATAGCTCAAAGATGTACCTTTCACTTTGTGCTGCCTGTAAATATTCTACATCGGTCACCTACCTGTCTGCAGTATGTACTCCTACTTCCCTCACAGTGTTTATCTATATAATGGTATGCAAGCTTAAGAGGGGAGAGCGATGCATCCACAGTCCATAATACATCTACAGGACGTGGGGAGATTAGGGCTTCAGCGGGAAAGAGACCTGAGGTGAAAACCATGTTAAAGTTGGAAATGAGTTTCCAGTTTCTGCCTTATTTAGATGCACTAAAAGCTTTATTTGCTGTAAAAATCCATTCAAGGGAAATGAAACTTGATTAAACGCAGAATGTATGTCATGCTACTTGTTTCCCCGATCACAATGTGGTTTTTCATGTGGGCATACTGTATGTGGGTGGAAAAGAGACCAAGAAAAGTAGGCTTTAATCAAATTAAAGAGCAAACAAGGTCTGAACCGTTGTGGGACATTAGTATAGATAGACCGTCTCTATGTCTTCTGTCTGTGTCGCTTTGCTAAGCCATGTTTCAGTATGTTTTCCCACATTGGAGTATTGCCTACGCATGTGTCTGGAAGACTGGGGAGATCCGGGAGAAGAGGAGGAGGAGGGAAAAAGAAAGACAGGACGATACTGTCTGGCTCCAGCTCCTAATGACTAATGACTGCTATCTTTATCAAGTAGAAAACCCCCGACTTGTTTCATCTAACAAACACACCGGATTCTCCTCAAAAGTACATCTTTAACTGTCTGTGTGTTTGTGTGACAGAAAAAGAGAGCAGACACATTTTGTTCACGTTCCCTTTATTTATTAAATGTACTCTACTGCAAATACTTGTCACCCTAACAGTAATGTCTTCGGATCTTCTTGTGATTACTTGGACATATTTGAGGTACAAAGGTGCAAGTACATGTGAGAGAAAGAGCGCAAAGTTCAGGAAATTTACAGTATTTCAGGCTTGCAAACAAACAGAACACAGGCAACAAAAAGGTCGCCTTTATTTACGCATGTTTTTGCATTCAGAACATGAAGAGCCATTTCAAGCACGCAGTTACTACCCCACACCCATGTTCGCTTCCCCCTTAAAGGTGGCCCCCCCCTTTGTGATTCTAGGAAACATTATCTTTGTGTGCATCCTTCCTGATATTAACAAGATGTGTGCCAACAGAACAGAAACACTGCTTTAGCCACCGGCTCGATCCCACAAGAAACAACTGCAAGAAAACTGAAAATATACACTGATGTGTGTCACCAGACACACAACAGGACTTTGCAAATGCAAGCAAAGATAAGAAACCCTTTGACACCACCGTTTCAGAATGTCCCTAATGTCAAGCAGAGGACTCTAGGAAAAATGTTTCACCTGCCAAGAAGCTATTGTTAAATGATTATTGCATTGCTGGAAACTTTCATGACAGCTCTTTAATTTAAATTAATTTAACTTAAAATTAAGTTTTGTGTTCACATTATGCGGATATACTGCAATGCTGCAGACATAGCAGTGATGGAGCATGCCGGTCAGTCTTCAGTGTAGTGGGAGCTTTCGGAGATGACTTTTCCTGCCTCCACCTCCACCCGGATCAGCAGGCGTCTCTTGGAGTCTGGGAACATTGGCAGGATGATGGCGTCTGGCAGGATAAAGGTGGTTGACGGGCTAACAGTAGGTTCTCGGGCTTTTGGCTTCAGCGGCAGGTGAGCGTCTGCATGCAAGTAAGGACTTGGATTGGTGGGTTTGTTTTTAGAAATCTGAGCGAAAAAGAGGTTTGATTTTAGTGCGAGACAACACATGAATCAGTCACGAGAATGCTGCGAAGGATGAAAAAGAATGTGTTTGTTGACTGTTTGTTTATTTAACATTTTGATTTCAAAAATTCGATTTTTGTACATTGTAATCATATTAAATGTTGTTTTTGTGTACCGCTCAGCCTTGCTTGTCTGTTTCTGAATTCTCTTCAACTGCATCCTATAAGGGAAGACTTTAGCTAGTTGCTTTAAAATCAAAAGTGGGCAAGCTGCTACTTCTTTAAGTAACATTCTACATAATGAATACTTTTGGTACCTGAAGTACAATTTAATGCTAATACTTTTGTACTTTTAATTAAGTACAATTTTGAATGCAGAGCCTTTACTTGCAGTAGTAGGTATCTCTACTTTTACCTGAGTAAATTACCCGAGTACTTCTTCCACCTCCACATTTGGAATGCAACATGGCTGCACTGCATTCTGGTATATTGATGGCAAAGTGGAAGGAATCAATGTTTTAGATAAGTGGGTCTCAGCATGGGGCTCCGGACCCCCACAAGGGGTCACAGAATGATTAACAGTTGCAGTTCACAAGCCAAAACGGTTGGGAACCGCTGTTTTAGCTCATTCCGAATGTCCTCCTTTCAAACTAGAGCTGCTCTGGAAATATTTTGACATGTTTATATTTGTCCTGTATCAGTGGAAATAAGTTAAATTAAAAAAAAGCAACCAAATGAACCCAGAAGTGCCATGTCAGTAGGTTATTTTAAGGCGGCTTATTTCAGAAAAAAAAAAACTAATCATTCTCACCTGCGAAACGCACGAGATGGTTCATTCTTCACAGAGATGGAGCAGAGACAGTTGTTAGTGCAAGCATCACTGCATCATTGTATATTTAAACAAACAGCAGCAGTGAATAGAAGCTCATGCATATTGATGTGCTCTCCCCACTGCTCGTGTACCTCTGCTCCTCGCCCTCCAGCAGCTTGCGGTATGTGGCGATCTCGATGTCCAGAGCCAGCTTGAGGTTCATCAGTGCTTGGTGTTCGCGGACCTGCCCAGCCAAGTCCTGCTTGGCCCGCCGCAAGGCCGCCTCTATCTGGGTCATGTCTTCTTGGGCCTTCCCCAGGTTCTCGTCGCCTTCTCTCCTCACGTTAGTGATTTCCTTCTTCAGGGAGTCTTCCTAACAGGAAAACAAAGGGAGGAAGAGAAGATCAGAGGCTGGTTGGATGGACAAGGTGTGTGCCTGCCTAGACCGGGACTCTAGGAGTGTTTATCTGTGTGATCCCAACCTTTCTTATGAGAGCTTCCATGTCCCCGTTGAGCCTCTGGATTTGGCGCACCAGGTCTGAGCTTTCCCTCTTTAGATTGCGTACTTCCTGCTCACGTTGTCCTACATCTACGACCATGTCATTCATCTAAGGGGAGGCGAGGGGGGGGGGAACAGCAAAATGTGAATAATGTTAGGAATGCATGCTTTTTCTTAACAGTATCAGGCCTCACGTGCTGCACATTTCATTCATATTCATATTTGGAGGCTTTGAAACTTAAGTTGAAATGAGCCAAACACAGAATCAAATTCTTTGAGTATAATCTTCCGTTTCCCCTCACCTTTTTCTGGTTCCACTGCTCGGCTTCCTCCCTGGTGCGGGCGGCCACGTCGGCATACTGTTTCTTGACACCCTCAACGATGTCGTCTATGTCCAGAGACCGTTTGCTATTGGCTGGCAACACCACTGTCTGGTTCTGGACCTGTGACTCCAGCTCCTTGATCTCCTGCAGGGGGGCAGACATGGGTGCAACACTGAATTTGTCCATCTCTTTAATGTTTTACAGCCCTTTTCCATTATATGTGATGACCTGTTGTCATGTACAGCAGTGGTTGCCAACCTTTTTTGCCTCCCACATCCTGAAATACCCCTCACCATCTGTTCCGAATGTGTTAATTTCAAGTCACTCTAAAGTGGATGTTAAACTTTTACTTATATATAAAAGCAGCAAATAACCCCCCCCCCCGGTTAAAAAACAACTGCTGTACTATTTGTTGTTTTACTGTGCACATTATAATTATAGTGTCTTATTCAAAGAGAAAGAACAAAACAAAGCAGAGAGCAATGAAAATTTAAAAAACCCTAATCGTTACCTCATCATAGCCGACCCTGAGGAAGTCCAGTTTTTCCTCCAGGTCCTCAAGGTCCAAAGCCAGATTTACTACACCTATGTGACCGCCATCTGCTTCCTGTTACACACACACATATATATAGATGCCCAGAAATTGCTTAAAAAATTTCCATATAACTGATTTCAGTTATATGGAAATTATTTTAAAAGAACCCAAATGTATTTCAAACATGGAGGATTAGTGGATGTGTGTGTTGTTTCACTGATTCTAAATGGTTGAATAAATAAGCAGCATAAGAAGCTTACAGTACCGGTTTTTTGATGACAAACTCCATCTCCACATCAGCTTTCTTTTGCAACTCGTCTTTATATCTGAAACCACGAGAAAATAAAGGGTGATACTTTGCCGCTTTGACATAGTTTTGAGTCCTTGTTTGTGGCTATGGAAGACCTTCATGTTAACATAGTCCCACTGAATTCAAAACATCTTGTATATGTGCACATCCTTCATTTTATTTATTATTATTATTTAGTGCAAGGCCAGAAGACATATTCAGTGTCTAAACATCAGATCAAGTACACCCTGACCTGCTGACCTTTTCTTGGTGTCCTGCACCTCCTCCTGGCTCTTCTGCAGATCCGCCTGCAGCTTTTCCTTGTCAAGGAGCAAACTCTCAATCTTCTCCTCCATTTGGTTCTCCAGCTGCTTAACGAGGTCGTTGATTTTCCCGTCATAGTCCTCCTTCTCCTTGAGGATCTTCAGCTTCGTCTCGAGCTTCCTCTTTTCATCCTCCAGGTCTTTCACCTAAGACAGAGACAGACAAAGTGTGTGTGGTGGGGGGGGGGTGAACAGGTTCACACATTTCGAGAGGAAGTAAATGCCAATGAGGTATCCCACGATTTACTGTACTGTAGTGTAGATGCCATGTTTTATATTTTATTATTATATGTTCCATCTATCAAATGTTTGTTTTCACCCAATCTACTCAAAAAGCAACACTGTACCGTGACACTATGACCATTTAAGAATGTGTTGACAGACTGATGACCCTTAAGCCTCTCACTTAAAGTTTTCTAATGATCCACAAGGTGGCGTCCTACATGTGGCCCCACCATGAAGTAAAGTCTGCAAAAGGAGACACTTTTCATGGCCTCAGATCACAGGCCTGGAAACAGGTTGATCCTCCACAATGGACTGTTTTTACTTTGAACTTGTTCTTAATATTGATCTGCGTTCAGGACTGATTAGGAAATGTTGCACTTGCTTTGCATCGTTTCAAATGACTGAATGAAAAGGTAAATTAATACAACAAACTAAATAAATTGCTAATAATATGAAAGAAATTCTTTGAAAAAATCCACAAACATTTTGAATTGTATTAAGTAATTGGACAATTGTATACTAAAAGCCAACGCCAAATGGAGCCGATCCCAGCTGACGTTGGGCGAGAGGCAGGAACACCAGTCAACCACAGGGCTGATATATACACATACAGGGAAAACATATATATTAAATTATACGTTTTTTTATAGTAAAATAATAAAATAATAGCCTACTACTACTACTACTAATAATAATAATAATAATAATAATAATAATAATAATAATAATAATAATAATAATAATAATAATAATAATGTTAAAAACCTTGTCAATCAACTTGACGAACTTGTCATTGAGTCCAACCATGTCGTCCTTCTCTCTGGATTTGCCCGACGAGTCGACAGTTTTGTTGGGCGGGTAGCTCTTGGTCGGCCCTGAGGTCCCCGGGGAGTAAGACTGGCTGCTGTAATCTCCTGGTTTAGACATATTGCAGCTTGTAACAGCGTGCTGAACTCTGGAAGCTGAGCAGGTGAGTGGTGAAGGTACCTACAGCCCTCCACATCACCTTTTAAGGTGGACATAGGACAACCCATCACCTCCCCCAAAACTCTGCGTCCAATCAGAGGGGGACATGCAACATCACATTGAATAAGTCAACATGAAATACTTGAATTTCGACTCTGGGCCAGTTTGTCGAGGAGGGGTGCTGGGAACCAGGAGCCAATGGCCTCGCTGGGGGCGGATTCATGCGTAAAAACCCAGGTATATAACACCTAAATGTGTTCATCCATCAGCTGACTCTGCAGTCTGAAACTCTCTCTGTCATTGTCTCACATCCAGCAGCAACCATGCCTTCAAACACCGCTGCCAGCATGTTTGGTGGAGCTGGGGGAAGGGGCTCCAGGGCGTCCGTTTCCAGCCTGGAGGGGCTGCGTAACGTGATGCGCAACGAGCCGAAAAGAGACGCCGCTCCTGCAGCACCCACCGCTTCCCCTGCTCCTGCCGCTCCTGCCGCTCCGGCCGCCCCAGCTGACGATAAGCAGACACTGCGGGGTCTGAACGACCGGCTGTCCGGCTTCCTGGACACCGTGAGGCAGCTGGGGAAGGAAAACGAGGATCTGGAGAAACAGATCGATGAGATTTTGGCCAAGAGGAAAGCCCCTGAGGGACGCGACTGGGATGAGGTTGAGAAACCCCTGGATGACCTCAGCAAGCAGGTTGGTCATCAGATTTATTTTTTTCTTGGAAAACAAAAATGTAAGCACATTTTCCATTTTTCCATTCTCCTACAATGTTTAAAAGTGAGTCAAACTATTCTTCACAAATAATGATCCAAAAATATTTCTGGTAACACACATCATGCATTCCTCTCTCCGTAGATCAAAGACATCACCATGGAAAACGCCAAGCTGTTGCTGCAGACTGACAACGCCAATCTGGCTAATGATGACTTCAAGAACAAGTGAGTTTCATGCAACCTAGATTTAAAAAAAAATAATTGTTAACTAACAATAATTAGTGCTGTCGGTGTATGAATGTCAAAGAGTCAGTGGGGTTTTGTCTGGCTCATTGTCGGGTTCCTCCCTCTGTGCAGGCTGGATGATGAGACAAAAGCACGGAAGGTGTTAGAAAAGGACCTGGACGATCTGAATAACACCATTGAGAACACCAAGGTGAACCGCAAGCAGACACAGAAGGAGATCGACTTGGTGAAGGAGGAGCTCGCTCGTCTCAAGCAGCAACACAAAGAGGTGGAAACAAACAGACACAGAAGCGCACACTTCAAGATCAGCTGACAGAATAGTGTTGTGTTAAAGCCGAGGCAGACGTGTTAACTGTGGCTCTTGTAGGAGGTGGATGTCCTGCGTGAGAAGATCAAGCACTCCGAGGTGAACGTGTTGATCGATTCCCAGAACTCCAACCTGGCCGAGATTCTCGACAAGATCCGCTACCAGTACGACAAAATCGCCAAGAAGAACCTGAAGGAGACCGATGAGTGGTACCAGAGCAAGGTACCTGCAGGATCCTAAAGTCAGGCGACTGTTGTGTCAGATTGCTTTCTTCCCTTTATCTCACCATTTACATCTTGTTTTCCCATCTTCAGTTTGACAACATCAAGGTGGTGGAGGCCCACAACAGCAAGGTCTTGCAGTCTGAAATGTCAGACCTGAAGGATATGCTCAAACAGAAACAAACTCTGGAAATTAAGATCCAGAGTCTGCACGGCACGGTAACCACGCACAAAAACGAGTTGTTTTAACACAGCACTTGTCACGCTAAAATAGTGAAATCACGTTATTGAATACATAAAACCTCACCATCAACATGTTCCATGTGTTCACAGCATCACACTGCATGCTCAGTGACAAACTCAGTGACAGCAGACATAGTAGATCCCAATCAGGCCTTAAGCAAAGAAATTAAACCCTTGAAGCAATTCTTCAGGAGGTGTACAGGACAAAATATTTACCAAAGACTTTCCTTTATCATGTCATTCATCAATGACAAACGTGTTGGCTCACCTGTCTTGTCACGAGCATTCCTGACTGCGCTTTCATTATACTGTAAACCTGCCACAGATAAACCCGATCTGGCTCACTGTGGTCTCGATGAGCCACCTGGACCTGCTCTTGCATAACTAAACAAACTGCGAACGTGAAAACATGTGTGTTTTCTTTAAGGTCTTGTCTCCTCTGCGTGTTACCCAAAGACAACAGCACAATTCCTAAACAAACCAGATTGGAGGATAGGACCCCAAAAATAATCACCTTATGACTTCCTTTTCAGATCTTCAGTCTAGAGGAGACCCTGCGAAGCACCAGAGTGGAGTGTGGTCAACGCCTGTACCCCCTCAACAAGGTGATACTGAACCAGGAGGCGCATCTGAAGGAGGTCAGGGCACAGGTGGAGCACCACGTGGAAACCAACAAGTATCTGCTGTGTGTTACGATGAAGCTGGAGGCAGAAATCGCCAACTACCAGCGTCTGATTCAAGGCACTTATCCTGACAGGTAAGGACGCCCACAGCTCAGGAATAACACTGCAGCTGTACGGTGTCGAATGAAATGATGTTGTTGGATACATACACGTCTTTGCCTATGAGAAACGCTATGTTAGGATACTTATCCTCCTCTTCCCTGACAGCTTGGAGTCTTCTTTGAAGGACGGGGTGCACAGCGGTAAGTTCTGGATCCGGCATGAAAAGAACATAACCTTTTAATAAAATCACAATGACTCCAGCATGTTTGTACTGTGAGCTGGTTGCAAAGGTTTCTCTCTGCTGCCAAAAAACACACCCTGGGTCGATTACTGAGATGATTTCGGTTTGGTCTTCCAGTCTAATTGGCTCCTTTTCAACAGGAAAACCCCCCAAAAAGAATCATCACTATTTGACCCTTGTCTGTAGATTTGAAAGAGCTATAATGGTGTAAGCAGTATGCTCGATGACATTCCTCACTGAACAGCGCTTTAATGTGGCTGCAGTATAGTTTACACCTTTTTATATTCTTTTATAATCAACAGCAGAGTTATGCATGCAGAGCCGAGTTAAACCTGAGATCTAACCCTCACACATCACTTTTTGAAGTGATCATTTTGGGAAATGCTCTTATTCGCTTTCTTGCCGAGAGTTAGGCGCATTTCCCAAAAATGTCAAATGATTCCTTTACAGCTAGTCGTGTCACTAACCTGCACACAACCGTTGATGTCCCATTGCACTAAGTGCATGCAGTCACACCCGATTTTAACACTACATGTGCATCATAAACGTAATGATTTTGACAAGCAAATCAATCCACATGAAAGAAAACCTAATTTCTTTGTCAGGTGTTTTTAACAAACTCTTGTCACTTGTTGACTCTCTGGCAGAAGCGCATACACACACATTAAAGGAAATCTGAAGGACCGAAAGGATGCTAAACACATTTATATTCTTGAAACCTGTAAACTCTGACTCGTCTGCTTGTGTCCAGAACAAGAGCCTGACAAGGTGCCAGAACAGCAGAAGGAAGTGAAAGAAGGATCCCTTGTGAAGCAAGATGACGCAGAGAAACCCCCTAAAGGAGACCTCATCAAGACCGAGAAAGCACAGAGCAACAGCTAAAAACAAAAAACCCAAGACTAAGAAGGGTTCGCCCTCTTCCTCCTCTGAGAATGAAGATAAAAAATGCAAAAATGAGGGCCAAAAGCCTGATCATAATTAGTTTTCTTCTGCTTTGTTCTTTTCCTGTCACTCAGCCACGTATCATATTAAACTGTTTCCAAACCTGTCAAGCTACTGTGAGGTTGCTACGGTGTTTTTTTTCTCAGATGTGAGTAAATAAATACATTTGAATTCAAAAGAAAGACGCATGGCTGTGTTTCATTCACTCTGTAACTTGATACATAAATTATGTGGCAATAGACCAATTTACCTTCACACAATATACTTTAATAATCATTGAGTGCAGTGACTCCCATAGTTTGTTACCAGGAAGTACGTGGAAAAATTGTATGGCAGCGCATACAAGAAAAAAAAAAAAGCTTGATTTCCACCAAATTAATAATTATGATTTGGAAAAATAAAGTACATGCCCTACATGATTATTTAAATTACAAACACTCTATACATTAGTGTATATGCAGACATGAAGATGAATCATGTATTGAAGTTCTCAAACTGAGGTGATGACTTACATGTGAAGAAATTATATTTATTTCTTCAAACCCATATCTAGTAGAGAAACAGCCAAATATGTGAAAACATGTTCAAAATGTTAGAAGCAGCCTCGATTTGGAGATTATGTCAATGGTTCTATATATCATGGGCTTGAGCACAGTAACATGTAACCCTTCAATTGATCAAAAATTCAGTGCAGATGTAAATCCAATGCAAACATTGTGCAAAGTCTGAAGATTTCACCAGAAATCAATACGGACAAGAATATTCTGTGTGGACTGGTAAAATTCTGTTGTAAATAAAGTGTCACAAAGTCAGCACACTGCCAGCAGAGATCCTTTTTTTTGTAAGAGTGATTTATTTTATTTTTTCAAATGACAATGGTACAGACGGCATGAAATCACAGAGAGGGAGGAATGGGGGGTTGAATCATCCAACACGTGGATATTGCATGGTGAGGGTCGAGGGGCAAGCAAGAGTACCAAATGGAGTAAAAGATATCGTATCAAAAATTTCAATTTTTTCATATATATATTTATATAGGACTAATAATTCTCTTTAACTATGCAAAGCAAGGAATGCCCCTTTTCCATTAATCATGAGTCATGATTTTCCCTAAGTAGAGCCAACATTTTTTTCATTTAATAAAAAAAAAAAAAAAAAAAAATAGAAGAAAAAAAGAA
>JAVQJF010047641.1:0-17621 GCA_036023855.1 Gadopsis marmoratus
GGACATAGTAGTGGTGGACAAACAGCAGAAGAAGGCAGCAGTGATGGATGTAACAATCCCAAGAGACAGCAACATCTGGAAGAAGGAACACGAGAAGCTGGAGAAACACCAAGGGCTGAAAGAAGAGCTGGAGAAGATGTGGAGAGTGAAGGCAACCCCGAGTAGACATGAGTAAAAGAAGAAATAGTTTAACCACTTTTACTCGGACTGCGACAAGAGTGTATGCTGAGGAATGGTACATACTAGTATACTGCCATGGAAATACGCTGGAGATGTCCAAAGTCACCTCCACAAATGTGTTTGGCCCGTAGACAATGGTAGGTGCTCCAAATGATTACAGCCACTCTATGCACTCTAGGGCATTCAGTGTCGTTTTGAAGCAGGTGACCTTTTTGGGGAGGTTTATGTGATGATTTAAGTAGTGCCCTTGTGTCTACCTGAAAACCCCCCTCATCCACATGATTAACTCCAAGAGCTTTGCTCCCTGCTGCTCATAAAATATACAGTGGCCATTACGCCGCTGACCTTCCAGATGCTTGGCCTAATATATTTAGGATAAAAAATGAATATGTGGTTGCAAATCATCGTCAATGACATCTCCCAGCTTCTTCCTGTCACTAATGTGGACCGAAAAGGAAAGGAAGGGGAAAGGGAAGGAAATAAAATGAATGGAAGGGAAATGAACATCAGAGAACCAGAGAGCAAAAGGAAGAGGACGAGATGGGAGGCGGATGAGGCCAAATAAAAGAACATGGAAGAACGTGACGAGAGAAAGGGAGTTTACCTTCAGAAATGGGTTACAGCAGCGACGAGAGCCTGCAGAAAGATCCTGGTTAGCACAACGCTAACTTCGGCTAAACACGTTTATCTAGTGCTAGTGGCTACGACACAAAGTCTGCCTGCTAAGTGAACTTTAAGAGTAACAGCAGCAGCGAAGCAAGTTAGCATCACTCAATCACTCACTTCATCTGTTTGATACCAATTAATGTGTTAACTATATAATGTTGGTGCCTCCTTCAGGTTAGTAATTATTGTTATATATTTTGGAATTCATAAAACCAAATTACCCCTACAAGATCAAGGACTCAAAAGTGGACACTGTTTAGAGAGATTTTAGTGAGAAAACCAAACTGTTCCAAAATAGAATTTTGAAAACTGAGGGAGACATAACATGTAACCTAGATTAATCACTGTCCACCTCTCAGATTGATTTGTTCAGTTATTCCAATAGGTCCGGTGCTGTGGTCGCTGACAGCTATTTTTGCCAGATGGAGACATAATCCACCAGGTAGAGCTTTGTAGGTGACATTACATGAATGAAATGGTAAATTAATACGTGTGTGTGTGAGTCCCCACATGCATGTATGTCTACTTCATCGTGACACCCCTGCATAGGCAACCAAGCCTCGCAATGGATACGACTCTCACTGCTGACTGATTTGGGCAAAGCAAAACAGGCCAGCCACACAGTGTAAACCTGAATGAATGGGATCATCAGAGGATCGGGCCCCACCCCAGTTGAAATGCTGCCCTTGGATAACAGAACATGAGTGGGAAAGAAAGGAAGAGGGATATAGAAGAAGCAGTGAAAGAGTGAAAGGAAAAGCCATCAGACAAACGGGAGGTAATCAAGAAGGGTTGGAGAGAGAAGGTAAAGAAACAGCATTAGGAGCAGATGAGGAGGAGAGGGAGAGCAGAAAGCAGATGAGGAATAGGGTAGGAAAGAAAAGATAAGGGAAACAGAGAGCAGAAGAAGCAGACTAACACCTTATAATAAACACGGCTCTCTCTCATCTTCCATCTACTCTCATTATTAAAAACGACTCCCGTGTCCAGACGCTGCAGAGCTGCAGTGGTTAATTAATTGCTGATGGATTATCTGTCCTCTCCTTTGTTTGTTTACAGACCTCTTTAAATGTGCCTTGGCTAAAATGTCTTATCAGCTTCTCTCAACTAAATTGAAAGGGTTCCCTTCCTGGATAGACAGACTTGTGCATGCATCAGGGATGCCAGGTGGACTTGGGGGTCAATCTGAGCTTTATATACACTAAGAGCTGGTCTTCTAATTTATCTTATCAAGAAATTACACTCATTAATCCACTTCAGAGGTCTTTATTAGCCCTGGAGAATCACGGAGACCTAATTTAATTGTCTTTTTGTACAAGATAAGCCTGATTTTTCCCTGATGCAGGACTTTGATAAGAGTGATTACTGAGTCAAATTTGGACTCTTTTACTAGGTTTGAACCCCAAAGCCTGCAGCAGGGGGCAGAACACTAAAGCTCTGATAGCTCCCACTCAGGTAAATTGTGGACTTACAGACAGCTGAGATCAATCTGAGGTCCAAGGTTCCTTTGAAAAACTAAAAATGTCAGTTCTATTTTCACTGTTCCTATCATCTACCTTTTCACTTCCACTTCTTTTGATATATGAATGAAACATTTTGTCGTGACATGAAGCACCTTGGCTGCTGGTTGGTTTTCCCCATGGATGTATTATAAGCACCTTTGGATGCCAGACCCAAAGGTGGTGCCTATGTTAAAGACATAACAGTGGTCTCCCATGTCAAAGTCCAACACTTTGTTGACCCAACACTCCCACCCCAGTCTCCTCCTTATGTAGTTTCTGAGAGTACAT
The DNA here is from genome assembly GCA_036023855.1 of Gadopsis marmoratus. NCBI lineage: Eukaryota > Metazoa > Chordata > Actinopteri > Centrarchiformes > Percichthyidae > Gadopsis > Gadopsis marmoratus. Next base: position 2,637 of record JAVQJF010047641.1, read on the forward strand.
GCCAATGTGTAGGGGCGTGTCCAGGAAGTGGCCTGGAGTGGCATGAGCCATGAGCCTAAAATCTGATTGGCACCACACGGTGCCACTCCCATTATCCTAAATTATCTGTCCAGTCAGAAGTGGGACCTTAGTTTGAACGAAATGTCCGAGTGCATCTTTTGTATGAAGCCTACTTTTGGAGGTGCAGTTTCTTTTTGAGGACTTAAACACAGGAATGCAAACTGTAAGATACTGTAATGGCAGTAATTCAAGTATATATATGAGTGTGTGTGTGAGTGTGTATGCATACGTATACTTCATGCCAACCCTTCATAACCCAGTGCCCAACTTGGCAGGCATTTTTGGACCAAAACTTAAAGGTCCAAAAAAGGACAGTTCCCCTTCTTTGTGTTCACATTGGAAGCACTGGGAGTGATGGTACTGACAGAGCCAGAAGCACTTTGAGTAATGTAAGTGTATGGTGATTGGTCGACACAAACCAACGCAGCACCGGCAACTGACACCTTTTAAAACGTGTGTAAAACGCTAGCTGTGTATAGAACAGCTCGTAATGGTAGCATGAGAAAATGGATCAAAACATGAACAATTGGGCTGATTGTTGTAGCTGCTCTTGTTGCAGAAGAGACGTTGCTCTACCAGCCGGCTGACGTCACTTCAGAATTCCTATTGACGGTGTGAATGCAAACAGAGAAAAAGGCCTTGAAGGTATGTAGTTCTTAGGGGAGCTGCCCAAGGGGCACTTCCTCTCAGCGAGTCCCTAAAAAGGTCCGGAGACACCTAATATTACACTAATTCCACCTTTGCTCCTGACAGACATGAGTCATACCTCACATTGCTACTAGAGGTCCATAACATATACCTAGCTCGCTTAGGCCTTTGAACAAACAACTGACCCTGTAATTTTTCTTGAGGAGCATCCCAAAGAAGCTGGTAATATTAAATTCTTAGAGAAAATAAGGACTCTGTGTACAACTTAAATAGCAGCAGAGATGTTCTAGCAGCCATTATGGTGTAAGATGTAGTCAGAAAGAACACTACATGTTTATCAGAGACAGTGGGGAATCATGTTGACTCATTGTCTAGCACTGCAGAACAGAAGATGAAGGTCTTTCCTTTGTTCTTATTGTCCAAGGGGATAAATGTGTTTGTCAGTCCTGTGATTGACTGTTCAGGCTGTCTGGTGAAATGCATTATCAGTAAGAAGTTAATAACTTATTCCAGTAAATTATATTTCATATAGTAACTTCTCACCGTGCAGGTCCTGAGGGTCTGAAGTCCAGAATGCTCAGTATTTGAATCTGGGTTGGGGCTGCAAGAATATGTGAAAAGGAGAAAAGAGAGTTCATCACCCTGGCAAGGCAGCCCTCGGGTGAGCTTTGTTCAATCTCCTCTTCCTCACCTGGCCACGCTCCCCAGAGATGCGAAGGAGCTCTGGGGTCACAATTCTTATCTTAGGACGTAATAAGACCTTGTGGCAACATAGAGCCCTGCACTACATCTGATAGCTGAGGCATGTGCTGGGACTGTGAGAAAACCATTTCAAACACTTGGAGCAAATTGTACTGTTAATAATAATAATAATAATAAAAAAACTAAAAACAATAAATGAACAAGCAAAGACAATGAACAATGTGGAGCTAGACTACTATCAGGGAGGTCAATGGAGAGTTAATAATAATAATTGGACTGTTTGGTCCTTTAATGGTCATGACACATATGCAGAGAACAGCTCAAACACACACGTTGAAATGTCTCCTCTGCTTTTGACCCATCCAGCCATCCTTCTTCTGAGGGCAGCTGGAGCAGCGGTCAGCCTTCTGTCCAGTGAACATCCCTGTCCTGTCTTGGTCAGACAGGTCAGGATAGACGCACAACCGGGGGCAACTTAGGGTTCAGTGTCTTGCCCAGGGACACTTGGACATGTGGACAGGAGGCTGGAATCAGAACAAACTCCAAGGTCAACAGCTCTAATTCCGCTCTAAAATAATTAAATAATGAACAGTCAAATCTGCCTACTTACATCAAGTTAAAGTGACAAACCACACAAGAAAGCATCTGCAGAGATAGACACACAATCTCTCATTAGAAGAATGAAGATGATTTGTCATGAAATGTTCACTCTGAATCCTGTAGTGATGATAATGATTGTGAGGTATTGATAAGATAAGATAAACTTTTATTGATCCCACAGGGGGAAAATTCACTGTTACAGCAGCTGAAAATCAGAAGAAAAAGAAATAAAAGCAATTAAAAATGTAAAACATTATATATGCAATACAATAAATATAAAAGACATAAAAACAGACATAAAAACAAGACCCTAAGGTGCATGAGAGTCATCTGTCCTATTGTGAATGATTGTGAATGTAATGATTGTGAGGTATTGATGGAGCCTGTCGTACATCTGACCACAGAGCCACTTTCCCAAACTGATCACTGACTTTTACGTGTTCTGCTCTTTACCTTCCCTTTGGCCTTGGGTCTTAATTTTGTTGTTTTGACCATCATTTCTATCTATGGGTTCTGATAATATTGTAAGTCTCTTAGACCTGGGAAGATGGCAACATGAGCAGTCAGATGATCAGATAGGTCAGAAGCCATCAGCCACAGGCTCCTAACTGGTGTCCACAGCAGGGGCCTCCTCCTATTACGTCTGTGCTTCAAGACCAATACTCACATTTTTCCCAGGTTTCTCATGTATTTCAAGGCCATCTCCCAGTGACCTCCCAACATGTCTTGCTGTTTCTCTCGGGACAGTCCCGTAATTTGCATGGCCCTCAACTTTATTAGAAATAATAAAGTCATACGCAGATCCACAGGGCGGCTGTGGCGCAGAGGTTACGGTGTTGAGGTTCAGGGATGGAGATTCGAATCCAGCTCCCGGTCATATGTCAGGTAGCTGTGGTTCCGCAATTAGAGCTGTTGTTATCTGACTGTCATCCATGCGGTTGGTGTTCCGATTCCAGCTCCTCCCATCCACATGTGGAAGTGTCCCTGGGCAAGACACTGAACCCTAAGTTGCCTCCGCTTGTGCGTCTATCCTGACCTGTCTCTGACTAAGACAGGACAGGGATGTGCACTGGACCTGGTCACCATAGAAGCCTGACCGCTGCTCCAGCTCCCCTCGGAAGGATGGCCGGATGTGTCAACTACGTGTGTGTTTCATCCCATCTGTCACCACAACCTAGCAACCCATGAGGGACGGGCCAGCCAACAGCAGGATGGCGTTCTGTCTGCAAAAATCTAAATGCACCTGCAAATGTAAGCAGAGTTGGACTAAGCACTTTCCATTTATATCTGCTAGGATAGTGCCCCCTGCATTTTGCAAAGCCTCTAGGGTTGATTTTAATATAGGGCACGTTGGGTTATTTATTTAATATCCACCCATATTTTGAAACCTCAGTGTTGACAGATATGTCAGAATGTCAGTGAGGCTGACCCATTCCAAGCGCTCCTTTAGATGCAGCAGAGAAATGTAGCTTAATCTGAGTAAATTTAGAGGACACAGCTGGTGTGTGCTTTGTGGTCTCCCATATCAAGAAATCAAATGGATGCCAGTCACGTGTCTACAGAAATCAGAATCAGAAATCCTACGTTGTTACAGCAAAAGGTGGAAGTGCAGATAAGAGGTAAACAGGTGAAGAGCACACGTAATAAAATCAAATCAATAAGTACACATCCATGGTAATAAGTAAGTAGTGAGTAGCAGCATTATGAGTAAATGAAGTGACGACCACAGCAACACTTATAGAAGTAATGAACCTACTATATGAAGGTAATAAAGAAAGTTACCACGTTATAAAAGTAGTGGACATATGAAAGTAATGACCACAGCAGCATTAGAAGTAAGTGAACCAACAAATGATATATTGCACAGTGTCGTTTTTACAACAGTGTTGTTACAGTTAAAACAGTTGTCTCACTTGGTCTTTAAGGGGGTGGCGCAGTTTCAGCCTTCAGCCTTCTCTTTTATGAAGGACAAGGCCTAAAACAATGCAACCCCTCAAGTGGCCCTCATATTTCATAGGTTTTACTAGACACTCGTCCCATGTGGTTTTTAAATGTGTTCTAAAAGTAAATTGGCTTCGCTATTGATACTTCTGTGACCTGTGACACTGAGCGTTGTGATTACCTTGACAGTCTTCTTGTGTAATGAGAACCTTCTCGGTGACTGCAGCCCGAGCACGAATCCCAGCTGACCATATAAAGATGAGAGCCAAGGCCAAACAGCAATCTCCCTGAAAAGAGCTCGGAAGAGATACAAACAACAGTCAGCAAAGGTTTGGCCACGAATAATGCAGGGTATCGACTGATGGATCAATACCCTCAACTGCTTTCGCTGAGCCAGACTCCACCTCAGTTCAATAAAGCACAGTTCTATCTTCAGTCTCTGTCTGGACTGATGGCAGAGATTGATTACGAAGCATTTGTCGATGCTGAGACAGTTTCCAAGAGGACTAGGTAACATTCACGTCCTGTGGGAGCAGCTGCCACATCACTTTTAGGTATTTTTCTGCTCATTTCGATGTGTACAGGTTTCTCAGAGGTTAAATTACTCTGCATAGCCGTTAGCTTGAAATAATGAGCCGTCACAGTGTATTAAGAGTGGTTGAGCTTTTGTGCTGTTACTGTAAAACCACGGAGCCATGTTGGCATGCTGAGGCTTGTAGGTTTACCGTGTTGTCACCCAGACTAATAATCCCACGCATGCTAAATGACAGAAGAGCTGAGAAAAATGACATACTTAGGAAGGATACCTGAAGCGGAGGATAATTCATTCAGCGGAAGCTGCACACCAATGCTACATTATGCATGAGCTTCATTATCATAAACATGCATATCTTTACCCTTTGGCTCATTCATTTCTTTGTGCACTGTCAGAGAAGGAGAGGTCGACTTGGGTTCCCTTCAAAGAGTTAATTGCATTGGTTACACTTTGAAAAAATAGTTGACCACAAATTTGCGAAACCACGTGCTAAACTTAGTTTGCAGTACAGTAAAGGGCTCACTTTATTTCCTCCTCCGTTCTGTTGCTGTGTGCACAACTAGCAAAGCTGTGTGGCTCACCAGTTCCTGTTTTTTCTTCTTCATCAGTACCACTACAATGGCAACCCAGTATTCTAATTGGCTACATTCATATGCAGTTATTCTGCATTTTAACTTCACATTAAATGGCAGTGTGACCTTGATAGACTAAAGTAGGGAGGTGGAGGTAGAGGATGGGCATTTGCCCTCATCAGCATGCAGGGTTTGTGTCATGCCTCAAAGTCAGCCTTGACATTTCGATTACTTAACCATGACCACCAATTTACCATAGTTACAGTATCTAATCTGAAGCACGCCTTAATCATTTGCACAGAAAGTAGTGTTCCCCTTATGTGGAGGTTGTGAGAGAGAGAGTTTTATTGTCATGTGCACAGTAAACAGCAGTCACACTATACAGTGAAATTCTTACTTTGCTAATCCTCCTTTACCAGTAAAGATAAGTCTAAATCTTTACTAAAATAGAAAACTTTACAATCTGAATATAATACAGAAAAAAGAGTACAAGGAATGTCGCTATTTCAGTAAAATACCTAATAATAAATAAGCAAAACCTGAACCGAAAGCAGCAGCGATCATAGAGTGCACCATGCATTGTAAACAACTGGACAGTAAACATACTGTAGTTACAGATATTGTAGAAGGTATAACATTTCAACCTTCTTGTATGGTGATAGGTTTGGAAATACCATGTGTGAAATTCCAGTAATATAGAAATAAGTAATAATATACAACAAAGCTATGGGCCATACAAAAGCATTCACATGAGAGATGTAAAGACCTGAGTAGACAGATAGCAGAGGGGATAAATTACTGATGATTTCTATGTATTAGCAGCTACTATATGTCATACTGTACAGCTGTCAGCAGCAGGGGTGTAACATGCGCAAAGGAGAACTCACATTAAATTTAACATGGTACCATTTGCTATATATGCCCTTGAAAAGGCAAATCCATCCATGGTTTCTTTTTTTTTAGTCAGTAACAATCTATAACTATGTTTTATGCTTATGTATATTCCAGTACAATAGTCTGTGTAACCCAGTCATCTGTCCAATCCAACACATTGCTAGTAAAACATACACTGTATGTATGCAGGCTGGTGTGTGTGCTTAATAACTAGCGTGAACTACCGCTCATCATAATAGCGTGCACTGGGACAAATCCTAACTACCTTACACCACTGGTCAGCTGACACAAAAATACTAATAAAAGCTACTGTTGTGCACACGTCGCTGCAGGGCCGGCACAAGAATAAACTGACTCTGCAGCAACATTTGGACTTTAGCTTGTTTGGATTGTCAGCAACGGTGATGACTAATCCCACATGAGTCCAGGGCCAACATCCAAAATGAACCAAAAAGGACATTCTTGTTAGGGAATGTGACATATTCGAGTCAGTATAAGTTAGGTAGTGAGATGCAGTTATTGTAGTTATTATTGTAGTTATCCATCTGCAGAGATATCATGTGAGCAAGGTCACAGCTCTGCCATCCCTGCCCTTGCCCCTGTGCCATTGAGAGTACTTCACATCACTCAAAGATGACAATCTAATGAAAGATCCTTGTACTGAGCTCATGGTCCCTTCAAGTGCCAAAGAGCCAAATAGCTATTAAAATGCCCTACACTTTGTGATTGCCTTTCAGAGAGGAGGAAATTGGAGAAGGCAATAGATTGGGCTAGAGGATTAAAAGGGTGGAGGGGCTGATTAGATAGCAGCAGCCTGTCAAGATCCTATTGACTAGAGGAAAGGATACGCTGTTAGGCAGCAGGCCAAGGGCCACCACACCGGCCCCGCTGTATGAATATCTACATTTCCTCATCCAATCTGATAAAAAAATCTGCTACAGTCTTCTGCAGCACAGCACAAAGTACATGGCAAGATAATAGCAGCGATAGTTAAACGTGGGATATAGTGTAAGACTCAATTTGCACCTGGTATTAACAAACATGTGGATTTGGATTTGGATTTGGATATGGGTAAAAAATAGGGAGTGTTATGTATTGTTCCATCCTGCTGAGACAAGGGTAGTCTAAAGCTTTTGGGAGAACAGGAGGGGGTCTTTTATTTTTTCCTCACCCCAGATTTAATTGTTTCCTTGCATGATTTATTGTAAAAATAAGTTACATTAAAAGATGTCTTTTGTATGCTACATGAATCATAAAGGCGTGTTTTGCCGTATGAATGACTGACTGAACATTAAATGTGTCATACACAGTTCAGCATGAAACCTCTTTCACTAATCAGAATGAATGAGATGTTTGGTAAATGGGACGTGCCATTTTGTTGTGTTTGGCATAATTTTGGCAATTGCTAATTCCACTTTAACATACGCATCATTAACAAATTCAATTCAATTCAATTTTATTTATATAACGCTAGAACCCGAGCACCATATCAATGCCGGCAACAGGCAGTTGACTCGAGATAGACGGTGTGAAGAGGCATAAAGCCTTTAACACTCATCTTAATGGCTGTGGCCGACCAAGAGATGGGGGCGGGACCAGATCCGTCACCTGGCAACGGGACCGACAACAAGTGGGACAAGTGGTGGAAGGCGTGTACACCCCGGTGGGCCGATTGCAGCCGATGGGCACCTGGCGGTGGACACACCTGGATCCCATCAAGCTGATGATGGGGTGAACCAGACGCCTAGACGAGAGGAGGGGAAGAGGAGCGGAGGCTCTAAGGATGCAGACATGAAACGAACTAAAGAGGAGAAAGAGAACCAGGACCCTACCCGTCACAGAGGAGGAGGCAAGACGGAAGTGTGCCGCCGTGCACAGTTTGAGTTAAATAGGATGGAGACCATCTCTATCTAGACCAGGAGACCAGGTCTTCACAACCAACAACACGGAAACACAGGAAACCGGAAGTGATGCAATACGCTGACTGCAAACCAGGCGTGAAAGAACAGCAGGCACGAGAGACAAAAAGTCAACAGCCCTATATTGAGGTTTAAACAGCAACACAATACTATTATATTACTTTGAGATGTTGGGGGGAAGGAGATTTCCCAAGAGAATATTAATAATGCTGGTGACAGTCTTGCTTATTTAAAAAAGTGAAACATAGGTTAAAATGTACGAAGTCAAAATTGTATGGTGTTGTGCATGTGCACCTGAAGTAATTCACAATTATATAAAAACCTCATAAAATGTATTTGAATGTACTTAAATACACATTGATATGGTTTTCAACTTGTAGCATTATTTTGTGAATGTATAAAAAACAATAAATAACACAGTAAATAACTAAACAAAAGATGTGCAATATAAAACACGGAGGGAGACACAGAGAACACATTGCATTCGACTGCAGGTCTGTAGGACAGATTATACACTTGATGTTTTGTACATTGCATCTAAAAATGACTGTTAGAACATGTTTAACTGTTTCAAGTTGGCAAATAATTGTCTATAAAATGTTGATAACCATGGGTGAGATCCCATAACAAATAAATCCCACTTTATATGTACAAAGTAAAATATACATTCTCAAGCAGGCCGGGAGCTGTATTAACTTTATTTCAAGGCTTATATCAGAGACATACTTTTATTTCAAATTTCCCATTTTATTGGTACATTTCTTGATGTTTCACATTAATTCTACATCATAATTATACATCGATGCTGGGTTAGATTATTTTCTAAAGTTAGCTAACATTGTCCAGCAAAAACCACAATATCTTTCACATGCTTTGCAGTAATGTTAGCTTACCTGGTTGTTTGTTGAATTTCTAAGCTAACGTTAGCTACGGTGAGGAGCTTCTTTTACTTTTATTGCAGCTGTTGGGGAAGTGAACTCTGACCTGGAGCTGGAGAGAGGGAAGGCACTCGGGAGCGTGCACAGTAGTAGTAGTAGTAGTAGTAGTACAATAGTACATGTAATCCCACCCCCCCTCCCCCACACTGCTCTTATCCTACCTTTATTTGTTTGTGCCTTCCATGCCCCCACCTATTATGCTGCATGACACATAGAATTTATGGTCTGCGTTTTAAAACCCCTCGTTGAGAGTGGTAATACTCATAGGAAGAAAACACGTTTTCTGTGCAGGTTTAGTTTCTTTTCACATCTGGTTTGAGTTCTGCTATGTTTCCTTAATGTCACCAAAAGTCTTTATCGATTGCTCTTCACTGATCAACAGTACCTCCCAGTCCACAGGATGCCTGACTGAGGGTGGAATAATGAAATCAGAGCAGATCAATCAACATCCTGCACATCAGCTGACATGAGTGGAGTCACTGGTTTTATTTATGGGTTTTTGAGACTTTCCTCGTAGCAAGGTGGCTAAATGCATGAAAATAAAATCCACTCTATAAACTACTTAGTGTGACCTCATCTTGACCAGCTACAGAATAACATTATCTTGAATTCATCACATCATCAGTTGCTACAGAAAATGTTGGTTTCCTAGACCCCCGTTTGAAAGGCACTGCAGTGGAATACTGTATCTGTTCAAACTCCCACGATGCATTGCCCACGTTAAACCAGGCCAATCTCCCTTTCATCTGTAGAAAAGCTGCCTCTGCCTCTCCCTCATGATTCCAGTGTTTACACTCAGACAGCGAGCGGCTCAATGAACAGAAGTCAAACAGCTCTACAGCATTCAATAAAACAACCTCTGCACACCCCTGCCCTGGAACAAGTCATCTCACACACACACACACAAGATTTCTTTGTTTTCTCATTGGTTTAGTTTAGCATATTCAATTCAATTCCATTCAATTCAGTTTTATTTCTATAGCTCTATATCATAACAGAGTTATCTCATAGCACTTGTTAATATAGAGCAAGTCTAGACCAACTCTGCATGTATAGACCCAACATTTCCAACAGGAGCAGCACAGGAGACAGTGGCAAGGAAACACTGCCTTTAACAGGGTGAAACCTCGAGCAGAACCAGAACCAGAACCAGAACCAGGATCTGGGTAGAGAGAGAGAGAGAGAGAGAGAGAGAGAGAGAGATGGAGGAAAGAGAACACACAGAAGCACAGCACAGTTCCACATAGAGATGTAAAGCAATGGTAGTAGCAATGGTACTGATGTAAATATTAATAAAAAATAATACTTATAGCAATAAAATAATAGTAACACTAATAATAAGAACAGGAACGTGACCCAGGTGCTAAGGACAGATGCAGGTTTTCCTTCCACTACCAGACCTTATTTCTAACTGGGCCCCTTATCAATGAGAGCCAGGTCCGTAGGCCAGACCAATGTGGAAAACTTTAGAGAAGTAGAATCCCAGCATGCACAACAATACATCTATTCATTCTCTTAGGAATAATTATCAAAGCTATTACTAAGTAAGTAATAAATCTGTAAATTACATCTTGTGCAAAGATGATACTTAAGAAGACTGAAAATGTTATCAATGGTTTTCATTTTGATTTTATCTCCCAGTAATGACTTTTTGCAGAGCAGCAACGCTCGAAACCTCTTATCACAGAGCGCCCTCTTGTGGATGTCATTCATAGTCACTGATTTTTACTGAATCAGTTTTACTTGATTATAAATATTTTTATTTCAAAGGCACTTTTTAAAAGGACTATTTTTATTCCATGATTGCATTTTTCCATTGATTGCCACTTTTGTTTGATGTCTAATTTAATTTCATAATGCCACGTGTCATGACGTGTCCCCCCCATCACCTTTCAGCCAATCATGTGCCCCATACTTAAGAAAGCTCAACAAACGCTACCAAATTTAGTCAGTTAGAAGACATTGCAATATATATATATTTATATATATACATAATTAACAATTTCCATTATTCAGCACTATCAAGGCTGTATCTGTATATACACCTGTCCCTTAATTAGAAGGTGGGAACGAATTATTTTCTCTCTGTTCACAGCCAGATGCTGCTCTGTGTTCCTGGCCTGTACCACTACACTCGCTTCTGCCCCCCTTCCTTTGTTCACATAATGGTATGATCTCAGTCTGTCCTCGCATGTGATTGGCCGCATGGTGTCCCGCCACTGCCTGCATGGACTCTCAGCAGAGCTGAGCGGCTGGAGATTCGGCTATCTCCGACAGGACTCGGCTCTCGGTACTCGGCTTCCTCCGACCCCGCGGTTGACGGGAAATCACGTCAGTGGCAGTTGCTTGGATTTATTTTAAGTTTATTAATTAGAAATATGTTTTTATGTCAACTGACTCTGTTAAAGGCTTTAAACAACATTTTGAGTTGAGTAATTGTGCTCTTTAAGACAGACATTTGAAAACTCCCAGCATTGGAGTTTAAATTAGTTTAAAATCGACCCTGAAGCTGAATCACGTGACATTAGCTCGCACCAATTGTAGCATTTAAGCTTGATGTACTTTTCGATATATGATTCAGAATCTAGTGGGACTTTTATTCCAACAAACGAGAGAAAAATACAATTCGGCATAAATCCAACACCAAGGACTGATTTCAGTAAACCTTGTAGAATAAGTTCGTCTGTCCCTTTAGCCAAGTTACAAACTGTAACGTTATTTGCGTAAGTAACGTCATTAACGTTAGAACACGAAGGCTGCAGCGGGAGGAGGAAGAGGAGGGAGGGACACAACAGGAAAACCCTGGAAAGAAGAGTTTCTTGGTTGAAGCCTGTGTGTTGGGCCAGACCAGATTCTGGAGTAGCAGCGGTGGACCTCAGTGTCTGGACGGACGGACGGACGGACGGAGCTTGTTGATGAGCCTCTGTGATGACCTCCACCCAGCAGGTGAGTGGATTCTTATCCAGGAAGCTACATGAATAATGTGAACACTGTTCAGAGTATCACAGCCTGCATGTCCTGTCTGCTGGCTTCATAACTGCAGGCAGAATAGTTCCTAGTGTACTATATACTATATATATACTATATATATACTATATACAGTATAATGACAGAATAACGCTGCAAACAACAAGATGGTCACCTTCCATATAGGCTGCAGACAGCGTATGTTATACATATTATCACAGCTGTACCTGGAGAACCGGGATGAAGAATAACAGCAACACGCAGGACTGCATGTGTAACAAAGGACCAGTATAATCCAGTCTGCTTTATGATGCATGTCAGCACACACTGCAGGTTTATAGTTGAGGCGTCTTCACCCTTGAATCTCCACAAGCAGAGAGTCGGTGTTGCTGTAGTTTGTGCTCCAACAGCAGCTGCTGCTGCAGGTAACCTGTCCGGGACGACAGCTGCCGGGACAGAGACAGTCTGTCAGCGACTACGTTCACACGCCAGCAGCCACAATATGTATTTGTTAAAGGTTCTATGTACTTTCTGAGTCAGGTGGTTAAACATGTTGAACTGTGCGCTCAGTGTGGTGCAGGACTAAAGGCCACAAGGTCAGACAATGAAAGCATCTTTATTCCATCGCTCCTTAGTTTTCAGTACCTTGTTTGTAGCTTTCTGCCAGTTAGATTATGTTGTAAACATGTTAGCTAATTGTGGCACAACAGCAAAGCTGAAAATAGAAGGTCAGTCCTGATGGTGGCAGCGAGGAGCGTGAACGTCGGCGTTACATTATGGTCTTGGCTCAGCTGTAAGGAAGGTCTGGCTCAGTCCACCGTCCTTCTGAGACCAGCAGCTGTATTCAGACACATGGCTGCTTTGAGCTAAATGCTAACGAGCCCACAATGACAACTCTAACGTGCAGAAGACATTTAGCTTAGCGTATTAGCATACAGAATCACGAGGAGCCATCCCCTGCGTTCCATGAATATCAGTATGTTCATGCTTTTCACAATTTCTAATATAAGTTCCTGAGTCATTGTGTTCCTTAGGCCTTGATGCAAATGACAGCACAACACTCTCATCTTCGTAATTCACCAGAATTCACCAGCTCTCAGTGTAAGTTTATGCAAGAATGTGCCTGCGTCTTGTTTCCACGCTTTGCTTTGGGCTTTGACTGGATGCTGTCATCGTAGTGGGAGTCAGTGGATCTCGACAATGCAGAGGCTGTTTCCTCGCAGCTGACAGCAGAACGCCGGCTCTCTCTGCTATTGTCCATTCAGCTCCCGGGGGCCCACGCATAGAGCCTGCTGAATTATTCATCTGTTTTCTCTTAATCCGCCTCGGCGCAAGAGATTGTTCTTCTCAATGTGTTTTATCTAAATGGTTACGTCTTCAGATGCTAACAACGTGGCCTTTTAGTACTGACAGGTACAGTGTTCATAAGAGCAGGCCGTGGCCTTAGCTAGAGCATCATTCTGTGTCCAGTTACCTAGTTTGAGGATGATCAAAAGCCATGGGCTGATGTTTTAGTGGCTTGTCATCTGGTTGAGTAACAGTGTGTGAAAGGACGTGTCTGGATTTGCTGTAGAGAATGTAACTCGCTCACGCCGCCTCTGGCAAAACACAGCAAAACATGACTACAGCCGCCGGTCATCCACATGGATAAACTCTGTGTGTGTGTCACCAAATGTACTGTATGTGTGTGAGCAGTGTGACCAATCTCTATTTACACCTGCACCTCCATGGTGTGCGTGATCTTGGGTATGGTGGTTTCGAATGCTACGTCATTTGGAATCCGAACTCTTAGTTATTTTCTCTGAACGCTCATCCACACGTGAGCAGCTTTGACTGTGCAAATCAACTGTGACATCACTTGAGGACATTAACCGGAGACACTCTGGAGACACTAAAGGCTTTGCACCACTGTTAAAATATGCAGTAGAGCTCCCCAAAACCTGGAAACACTCTGGGATGTAAGACAGGTGGAGATTCTATTGAAATGAGCATTTGAGTCGGCTTCTGATGACGTCGGCTTCACATGTTGCTCATCTACAGAGCTGAAACACGTCGGATCATGTGTTGGGATGGTTGGTGTGAGTATCGCTAAGAAACATCCCGTCGCCCCTGTTTTTAAAACGAGGAGGGAGGAGGGAGGAGGGGAGAGAGGAGAGAGGAGAGAGGAGAGAGGAGGGAGGAGCATACAGTTATCTTATATGTCAGGCTGCACCTTTTAAATCTCCCCTGCATTGTCACATCTTTAGCAGAATTCTTGATTCATGTAGTTCGATAAGAGAAAATGTCCGGTTTCATCTTTACTTTGAATTAAAGGATCATTCCAACGATTTAGTATTGCATTCCATAAAGTTGGGAGGCTTGTGACGAGACAAATGTTGGACGCAGCAGAGACTTTTAGTCAAGTTTGAAACATCCTGGATCCTGCATTTCCCATAATGCAATTCATCGTTCCGTAGCCACCCCGCCTCCTAAATGCGCGTGGTATTCAAAGTCCACGGCCACAACTTGTAATACAGGCTCCCTGTTCTGTAGTTGCTGATGATGACGCCATCGGGCTTTTTGTCTCATGTCTCTCAGGTTACACACCTGTCCCAGGCTGAGAAGTGATCTGCTCCACGTGAAAACTGGTTTTGGTGTTTAATAGTAGAACATTTAGAGTCTCTCATGAACTCATGGCACTTCCTGTGCCTTGACATCCTGCAACAAGGGAAACAAACAGGGACAGAAGAAGTGAGTGAACATGAGGACTCATTAATTAATCCCCTGCTGGACCTACTAGCCTAGTTAAGAAGGAGCAATAAGGGGCCATCTGCTTCTCAGACAACCATGACGCCTCCAGAGTTCACTACTTACCAAAGTGCTGCAGACATACTGCAGCACTGTGAGCACTGTTCTGATATTTAACAAGGCAAAGACAAGGTTTCGTTGTGACTACGATTATTTACAAGTCCATTATTGTTCATGGTCTAATTAACCTGCTAGTAGAGATGAGCTTCTGTTCTCCCACAGTCTGTTAAGTGAGACCAGTTCGTCCGTGCAAGAAGCTCAGCTGCTTCAAGACACAGACAGACACAGACAGACAGACAGACAGACAGACAGACAGACACAGACACACACAGTGTAACGCTTCATTTGAACCGTTATGTTTTCAAGGTTGAGAATAGGCTTGAATTGGAATAAACTCCTTGAAAAATGCTTGATATTCAACA
>JAVQJF010047644.1:0-18014 GCA_036023855.1 Gadopsis marmoratus
CTGGGAGCTTCCTGTGTGTGTGTGTGTGTGTGTGTGTGTGTGTGTGTGTGTGTGTGTGTGTGTGTGTGTCGGCACTGCCAGCGTGAACCCTTCTAAATGAACACTGTTGGGGATTGCGACTCTTTGGTCTGTGTCTAGTCCTCCACACTGCATGCTCTGGTGACAGCACACACACATGAACACAGACCAACACGACGGGGTCTAAGGGTGAGGGCGTGAGTGGTTGAAGAAAGGACTTAGCATAAAATCTGTAACTAACGACATTAGCTCTTGGCCTCTCTCTCTCTCTCCTATCTCTCCTTCCCACAGCCTCTATCTGTGTCTGGGATTAGTGGGTGTTACTTGCTCTGCAGAGTGAGGAGAATTCCTAGACTGGGAGAGCATTGGGAAATATTCCTTTATAATAACTCTCTTTATTAAATCTAGTGGGACATAGTACAGCAGCCGGTGGCCCCCCCAAGCCGGTTGTCTGTGTAGCTGCCAACAGTTTTTCTGATTTAGTCATTGTTAACATGTTGGACGGAAGGTAATTCACCATTAATGGTGAATCCTGTAATGTAAATCTAAACAATGCCCAGGTTTGAGTGATCCAGTCAAATGTGAAGGATTTTATTTAAATCACTCGTAACCGTAACCCTGTTCACAGAAATTATAAATATGTTAACTTTGTTTTTGAGAAATTATATTTTTGCTGTGAGTCTGGCGTATAGTAAATAGCTCTAAGCACTTTCATACCTGTGAGCCTCTGCGGCCGTTGCTATGGTGAAGAAGTCAGAGACAAAGCTCTAGCTAATTCAAAACGCGTCGCAGTCGCGTCACTTCCCTTCGCTTAACTCACGTACGTAACTTAACCCTCCTGACGTTTGTATGTACACAGTTTATGTTTTACTTTTTATCTAGATTTTTTTATCTAGTATTTCAATGCAGCTGCTAACCTTTTGTAGTGGAGGTTCAACACGGAATGGAAGTGTTTCAACTGCTAATCAATATTGCCTATGCCAGTGACTCCCAAATGCACCATGTTTTGGAAACAGGAATTTCAGGCAGTGAACCTGAGAGCTAGACAGGCTTCTACACATTTTAGGTTTGACTGACATCGCCTTTTTTTTGTTTATTCCCCTGTCAAACGTCTGTCCATCTTGTACTCTGCATTTTGTTTTCCTTTCTGAATAAATTGTATAAACCAGACTCCTGATAGCATTTCTAGCATGAAAGCACTTGATTCTTTATTGTTCCTGAATGAATCAGATTCACAGATGTTTTTTTCACAGCAGAGATTTTGACTTTCAGGAAAGCACAAGTGGAACCAATAACACTGATGAGACAGATATGTTCCAACGATTACTGCAACTGGTGATCTAATTAGTTAAACCAGTGTTCGCCAATTCAAAATTAGTTCTGTGACAAAGGTCTATTCAACCTAGGTTTCACTTGGCAAGCAATGGCATTGCACCGCTTTAGGGGCGCTGCCTAATCTATGCAGAGAATGAACAGGACTTTTACTTCCAGAAACCCTGGATGCCTGAAACAACTCCTCCCACTTTGCAACTTTAGTCCAGTCCAGCAAATGAAGATGCATCTTCAGCCATGTTTAGCAGAAGATCAGCATCTTATCATGTGGCCATGCAGTAAGTAGGATAGTCTGTCAAACAAACACACAGAAATAAATGACACGTTGAGCATTTGAAAGTCCCGTAGCCCGATTGTTCAGTCAGCTTTGGTCATGCTAAATAGAGGCAGAGAGAGGAGAAATGACTCACTGGTAATTTTAAAAACTTCTGTCGTGATCCCTTCAAAGAGCCGTGGTGGTTGTTCCCTTATTGGCCATCTGCCTGTGTGTACAGTGATTTGATTACCTGGGAGCTTCATTAAGATAGAGAGACAGGGAGGCCGCGCTGGTAGCTCGCCTATCCTCCCTACTCAAGTATAGAGTTACCATTGCACGGAAGAGGCTGCATTGATTAGCCATATGTCGGAGCGGGGGGGGTGGAGGGGTAGCCTCACCCTGCACCATCATGATCGCCTCTGGGGGACTGAGAGCTGGGGAAGTTGGATGTGCAGAGATATATTGTGTATGGGAGGGATAGGGCTTGCAATGATAATCTGGACATTAATATGGGAAGCCCGGGTGATGGTCCAGGAAAGAAGCGCTGCAGGAAAATGTACATTAATCAACAGAATGCACACAGATAAACGAGATGATGTCTTCGAAGCCAAGCAGACACATGCCACAAGGGCCTATAGATGGACTTGTTTGTGTGATTTCTCTAGCATGTTTTGAAGCGTCTTCGCAGCTTGACTTTAAACCTGTTTTGATCCTGTTTTTCTCCCCTGTTGTCACTTTTCGCTGCACAGATTTTGCTTCAGTGGCCATGTGTTTGCTTGATGGACGTGCGAAGTGTTCTGTCCAGAGGAGCTAGTCGGAGGTGTGATCTTTACATAAACATACCTCAGCTCTGTCGACATTAGCCTCTGTTAAAGAGCGCAGGCTGATTATGGGTTTGATTACATTTTATCAGCTTCTCTGTCAGCGCTGCTCCCTGCGCAGAGGCGGCTTTGTAAGAATGATGAATGGCTTTTTTAATTGTTTCTAATTGATAACTTCTCTGAAAGACTTTGTTATGAAACACCGCCAATTTAGTAACACCGATACACTGTAGTGCCTTATTAATTCTCTCCCGTCTGGCTCGAGCACTGTGCGATTGAAAAGAACTCCGTCTGTGCGTTTGTGGGCCGACTAGGCAGTAATAACTCCTGGTGTGAGAGCATGCCAGTTTTTAAATGCCAAAATACTTTTATTTGTATTCACCTCCCTGTGTCCAAGTCTGTGGTGTATCCAAGCAGTCCACGCCTTAATTGTTTAAAATATTAAAGTATCTCTGCTGATCTACTACCTTGTTTATGTAGCTGGGTTAGAGATGGTGTATAATGATGTTACAGCCTTGCTTATGTGTTTATCATTATCATTTATGATGAGGTGATATTGGATGATAAATCCTCATTCTGCCGCCCCATAGCAGGCATGCTCGGGCTCGGCTCTGCTGGTGAGCTTCTTCGAGAGAGAATTAGCATACATATTGTCTCACACCTTTAGATAGACTTTTTCTTTCTGTCACCCACTCCATATCTACCCTTTCAAAAGCACTTTTGAAGGTATATTTAATGAATAAAATAGGAAATGAAGGACACAGGAAAGGAGAGGAATGTAAAGAGAGAGGGACGCTTGGTCATTGGTCAGTAGGCTTATAGGCTGCAAACCTGTTTGGACATTTGCTCTTTATGTAGGCAGTTCACACGCTGTAGTAGCTTTTGTTATTTGGCTGTTTCCCACCTGCTCTGCCTGTGGGACATGTATTTACTGGTCTACCTGTGGCTGTCTTGTCAAATCATCTAGGTGTTAACATGACACTTTGATCTACCTCTACATCTCAAATGTGAAAACTAATAATGAGTAAAAA
This sequence comes from Gadopsis marmoratus, assembly GCA_036023855.1. Classification (NCBI taxonomy): domain Eukaryota; kingdom Metazoa; phylum Chordata; class Actinopteri; order Centrarchiformes; family Percichthyidae; genus Gadopsis; species Gadopsis marmoratus. The sequence continues at coordinate 3,459 of JAVQJF010047644.1, forward strand.
GAAAATGAGAAAGACAGAGGGATGGACTCAAAGACACGGAGTGACTACAGTACATTACCATGACTGTTGAAACACCATGTTTGACACCTCTGTTTGAAGCAGGCTGGTAGTTTGAAAAATTTCCATTTGCACTTTGCCCAAGAATGTTTTAGCATGACATGAGTCCTGTTTGCAGTGTGTAGTCTGTTTGATTGTCACTTGGCTGTTTTAGAAAACCTTTACAAACCAGCTGACTTCACAAGCTGCCAAAAGGTGCAAATAAAAAAAAACAAAACGCTGCTCTTTAATGCAGAACTCTAGAATGAAACGGGGATCATACAAAACTAGATAAGTCTAAAGTCAATGCTAAAGTCAAGTCAAAGCCATGCTACCATCTATTCATGCTCCCAAAATCAAATCAAGACCATAGTGAGGCATCGCAGCAATTTGACATTCTATAGGACAACTCGAGCACACGTTTGATCATTAACAACAACTGTTACTTCTGAAAGCATGTGACTCATGTGACATAGCATGAAGTTGAAGGGAAACAATATAACATACTGTCATCACTTACTCCAGGTATCCATCTAGTCTTATTTTGTAGAAAATCACTTGATGGTTTCATCCATCATAGCATCCAGGCTTCAGAAACTGGTTGTGATTGTAACTCAAGCTTTTGTATTCTTGCCATCTTGAAAACTTAGTTTATCATTTAAAGACAAACCTACTGGCCAGTGATGTGTACAAGCAAGTCAAGAGGATGGTTTGAACCAAATGCCCAAATTTAGCCCTCTCGTTATTATCTCTCCCCTTTCTCACTTGATGGCTTTTTTAAACCTTGTCTACGTGTATCTCACTTGTATTTTTCTCCTCTTCTGCTCCCCCTCCTCTCTCCCCCTACGTTGCCTCCTCCTCTCCCTCCATCCCTACAGTGCTCAGGTTGACAGGTGTTTGGCTGGCTGGCCTGTCATAATATAACTGTGGTGCTGGGTGTCTCCGGTGGCTAACGTTGGCTGTTCTTTGAGAACTTCACAGCCAGGACAGGACAGGACATATCCTGGGGCTATGGCTGAAGGAAGGAGAAATGAGGATACGAGCAGGGGGAGGACAGGAGAAGCGACGAACGGAAACAAGAGTTTAAATTTGTTTTGTTTGTTTTTTGTTTGTACAGTTGTAACGTCTCAGTAAAATAATACTTAACGTGCAGTTCATCTCGCAGCCAGTGACACATTTGTTAACCCCACTGCAGCCTGATGAGCCAGTTAGAGTAATTTCGAATATGCTAGAGGACAGAGGTCTAACAGAGGAGAGATAGAGGCAGAAGCAAGAGATAAAAGCATGTGTGGCTGTAGATAATAATGCTTCTAAAAACTATGTTAATATACTACAATTTGCTTTGCCAAATACAATTGTGAGGCAGTGTAACAGATGTTCCAGATTACTTTGATTGGTAATGGTTTTCGACGAGTGTGACATCCCCTTGATGCAGAGAAACAAGTTTTTTGGTTGTTTTTTTTTTTGCATCTATAAGCGCATTGTCTTGATTTTATGGCTGTTTTTAGCCAAAAAGCTTTGATACACTACCTGCCAAGCACCAAGCAGGCAAAGGTAGCGACTAGCAGGTGAAAAAAGTGTAGCATTTAGCAGCTAAAGAGCCAAAGAGCAGAGCGGGGCTAAAAGGAGAGTGAGTATTGGACTTACATTCTTCATATGAATAATGCTAATGTTGCTCTCTATATGCTGGATGCGTAAAAAAGGCACTGTTTGCTAAGAAGTCAGCAATATTACATTGTTGTGTTTACAACCTGTTGCACTGCCCCCATGTGGCCAAAAGAAATCATTCATCCGATTGGTAAAATATCAAAAAAGTCAACACGTCGCTTAACTCAAGCAATATTAAGCGGCACAAAACCATTTTTTTCCCATAAAAGCTGTCCCAGAATACATAATGTACCTTTCACATAAAGAATTTTCTGCCCAAAAGCCTGTAAGTAAAGAGAGTCAAAACTGAGCAAAAAAGCCCAGAGTTCAAAGCGTTTACCAAGACATAAAACATCTATCATGCTTTAGCTGCAGGAGCAAACATTGTAGAGAAAAAATGAGCGATATGCTGAAAGTGAACTTTTTGCAGGTTCAATATAAACATTTCCTCTTTGTGCTGATGAAAACATAATCCAGGCAGCATTACCTTTCCTACAAACTGTATTTGCTGATGCAATTGAGCTGTATGTGAACATATCGTTTAAGAAACAGAGTAGATATCTACAGTATATACGATTAGAGGATGAGGTTGCAGAAGGAGAGAGGTGGCAAGGGGGCCACAAACCCTTCAAGCCAGCGGGAGGCTGAGATTTCTTGGTACTCTGGGAGTCTTCTTCTCTGCCTCAGTCTCCCTATGAGATTGATCTATAGCTGTATATGTTTTCTTAAAGTAGACAGGCAGTGGAGCTTGATAAGACAGTAATAAGAGATGTAGATGAGACGAGCCGTGTCTGCTCAAGTTGTAGTCTGCATACTTGTGCTTTATGTGTTTATCTTTGATGCCCTGTCATGGACGGTGATGTCATCGTACTTTTTTGATTTCATAAGAGACCTTTATAAATGTCTGGCTTTCTGAAGCAGATGTAGACAGACACATGGGAAGGACGGGCAGACAGGTACTCAGACAGGTCAGTTCCAGACTGGATGAGACCTGCAGTAAGCCCTATATCAGCCTGGCTTTGCTGTGTTATTGGACACTAAGGCTCTCCAGTTTACATCGAGCTCCGTCGATCCAACCACCAGAGCGAAGAGGGAGAGACTTTGGGGACGTGATTGATCTTTGCCAACAATATTGCCTCGGTGGATGGCAGTGATTGGATAACTGTGTTTTGAGTTGTGTTTGCGATGTTTACATGGGCTGTTCCTCTTTGCTGTAATTATTGATGTGACACGGGACGGTCATATTGCCACTCAATTTGGGCGCATTTGTGAGAATTATGTCAAACCACAGATGAGCTTATTTCATTTGGTGGCTTTGCATTATGAATATGTAGGTAACTCTGCATATGTTATAGACTTTATGAGGAAGTGGCTCAGCTCGGGTAATGAAACCGCGGTGCAGCAGGACACAAGGGGAATCGGTGTGCACCACAGCAGCTTCCCAGCAGCCTGCAGCCCTCTGTGTTTTCTGACAGACAGACAGTTATGTAAGAGGGGAGAGCTAAAGGTTGCCTTGTCACCTGAACCACCAGAAATCCACACAGACACAGGTGGCGGATAGGTGGCCCTCTCGCCTGTTGATTGTAAAGGCTGCTTCATGCAATATTAAAAATGGTCCTCTACTCCACTTCAGGGAGGACAGATATAATGCATTAGCCTAAATATCATGGATCTTTGGACGTGAAACTCACAGCCGAGGCTCGACCACGCAGAACATCTCATCAGCATTATTGAAATCGCAGTTAAAAATAAACAGCCCTAACCTAAAGCAGTTATTAATGAATGGGCAAAGATCAGTTCTTGATGTATGAATAATTATTATGGTCTTCAGGGAGCTGTCTATGTAAAATTAGGCTGCTGATCGCCCATCTAAATAATTTATGTCAATATGATTATGGGAAGCGCAGTTCACTATGTGTTCCACACTCTGTAGCCTTCACAGGTGTCACATAGCTACAGCGTAGAAATAACGAGCGTTGAGTTTGGGGACATTGTGTGGGACAGCATGGCACAGTCGCTGCCTGCCCAGATGCTGGCAGCATAGTTAACAGTCCGAGCCACTCATCACCATGACAGCCCATAAGGCTGTCACCAGGGGAGAGACAAAGTGTCCATGCCCTGAGCTATGTGACCAAGACGTGTCTGTAAGTAAATTAGTTCACGTGTGTGGATAACTGTGCCTCGCTGTGGAGAGACAGCCTTGAACTCAGGTGAGCACTAATGAGTTCACCATCTCCCCTCCCACCTGCTGCTGCCTCTTAGAAGTAAGCACTGTGTTAGAAAAAGAACCGGAATACACGACAACACTAAAGATTTTAATCACTCCTGAGGGAAGGCTGCGCGTGTAGGCAGACACCCTCAAAGTCACTTGAGTATGCAGCTAATTTTCATGCTATTAATATAATAATTATATTGCCACTTCATAATAGTCAACTTTTTCACTGTAAGAACTGACACAAACAAGCACATTTCTCCAATAACTTCCACATCTCATTGTTCCTTTTCCCTCCAACACTCTGCATACAAAATAAACACACAGTAGCACATTTAAGTCACATAATCTTGTGTAATTTAGCAGCCCTAACCACGCTACTTAACACCGGCTTTATTTTTTAAGACTTAATTGTGTTTCCTTTAAAGTCATGTAAGTCCTAACCACAAACTATGAGACTAAACCTGTGGTTGAAGGCCAGGGTAGGCGCCAAAATAATTAGTTTGTATGACAAAAGGCAAAATGTTTACAGCTGTTACAAAATGGGGTCATTCATAGTGTTGCACTCGTGAAAGGTGACAGTAATAGCTTACTTTCTCTCACTTTCTTTCATTTGTTCTATTTCCAAAGTCAACTGGGTGACTATCTATTGCCAGCCAACCAACCCAGTTAAATAACTGCATTGTCACCATGTGGTTATGTGTGTGTCTCTTTACAGTACGATACTGTATAATGTTGTTAAGCTGTATATTGTAATTCCACTTTGTAAATAGTGTATTTACAGAGTCTACTTTGCTACATAGATCCCCAGACTCTGTGTTAAAAATACGTGATTTTGTTGAGTTGGAGGTCCGTGAAACATACATATTGTAACATGCAACCAAATCTTTATGTTTGCTCAAACACACACACATACTCTCATGTACACCAACCTTGAGTCTGGCCAGAGTGACCATCGTAAGGTCAAAGCCAGTCATTATACAGTAGAGCTCCTGAATGCAGAGCAGAGCAATGTGCCACACCTGACTGCCAAACAGTCACCTTAAACCAAAGACCGCTGCTCAGTAGTAAGATGTGGCTTGACCTGAATCACCATTCTCTCCCTCTCTCTCTCTCTCCTGTCTCTTGCTGTGGCTTATAGTCTCTCCTTATGCTCTCGACCCCCCTCTCCCCCCCCCCACCTAGTATTCGGCGGGCAACCAGACATTCTTGACATTTTGCAAAGGTTGAAAGACAAAGAACCTTTGTCTCCTAATAAGGCCGCGCTCTGTACCCCACCTGAATGAGAATACTCGGAGAGAGAGGGCGGTGTGTGTGTGTGTGTGTGTGTGTGTGTGTGTGTGTGTGTGTGTGTGTGTGTGTGTGTGAGAGAGAGAGAGACGGAGAAGGTGTGCATGTAGGGTGGGGTGTTTGCGTGTGACTGTGGGGGGATACATACAGGGATATAGACAGGAGGATTGAGAATGGGTGGTTAGGACAGGATAAGTAAAGTTTCAGGTAGGTGGAGACATGAAGGCTTGTGTGTGTGTGTGTGTGTGTGTGTGCAGGTAAGGAGTGTGGGAGGAGGAGGCTTGGGACTGAAAATGATACTCCGTAGAGAAAGGAAAAGTGAACACTGTTATGAACAACCCTGTCTGTAGCCTGAGAGTGATAACCGTTTCGAGTTCGGAGGCTAATGTAAGCTATTGCTGTGAGAAACACGGCAGCGCACCCTGTTGCTTCGCCCGCAGTCGCCCAGACAGACTCGTATGCTCTACAAGAGAGCGATATTCTCTGTCACTGCAATGGCTCGAAGCGGAACTCACAGCACCCAAGGTCCTTCTGGTCTCTTCTCATCTCTCCCCCTCTCATCCATCACACCCCTCAGCTCTACCTCTCGCCTCCCTCACCGCCTCCCTCAATCTCTTTTGCACCTTATTCCGCCACAGTTTTCTCTAAGAATCATGTTCCAAAACAGCTGAAGCGAGAGAAAAATAGCGTTCTAGCAGAGTGTAAGCAAGGACAGAGGTGCGATGAAACGGAGAGGTTTAAATAGTCAGGGCTCGCCAACTGGCCAAGCCCCTTCCAACCTTTGGTTTAGTCACTTCTTGTTTTCCTCTTTGCCAGTGTCACTTTGAGTTATCTCTGCTGTTTTCCTGCCACTTACGGTACAGCTGTGGCCCCCGTGGTATGCAGTGTCCCCGCATCGTCTCATTTGCAGTTTTCAAGGCGCTGCAATTTTGCGAAGGCACGGAGTTAAAAGTGAGAACACAATAGTGTTGTTGTTTGTTTTTCTGTGTTTTGTGCGTCTCAACATTACATAAGCGAAAGGTAAAAATATCTGGACCTGTCTTTAAAAGCAGATGGTGTGGTTATGACATCAGGCTCGTTAAAGGCAACTATAACTAGGAAGAGCCAAGGGTTGTTGTGCACACCGCCTTAACTCCAGCTTCCACTAACAAGGAGAAGAAATGTTCGGTGTGTGTGAGCTATGAAACAGAGCAAGTACATGCTGCAAACATCTTTAAATTCTCCTCTCATAGTCTCTTGTCTTTCTCTATATTAGCCTCCATCTTTGCCCCCACCCCCATGTGTCTCTCTGTGTGTGGGTATTCTGTCACTCACTGGAATGTGGGCAGATATGGGATCATGTTCAGACTTCCAGATTAATTCTGCTAGCGACTCAGGAGCCAATATTAGCCACGCGGTCGTTGTTTTACCCATGAGCCCGTTGCCTTGGAAACGTTGCATAAGAGGGAGTGGGAAAGCGGGATGCCCCTTGCTGATTGGGAGACAAGGTGGCAGATCGTTCTCTCACTCCCCTTGTCTTCCCTGTGTCTTCCTCTTGCATCCTGTGTCTTTTCCTTCCACTCCACGCTTGTTCTAACTGTATGTGTCAAATCACATGCCACGTGTTGAATCAACCCACCACCCAGCAGCTCCATGTAAAGCGCTGCAGTCAAAAAACAGCATATCTACTACAGTTAGTCAGCCCTGCACCCAAGCTTCAATTAAAGCTCCTTTTGGAACAGTGATTTATAGCCCAATTTGAAATGTTTGTCCACACAGTGCTCACACACGAGCACCTACACACACACACACACACACACACACACACACACACCGCTCCATGAGCTTTGTTGTGTGTCATCCGTGGCTGTGGGAGGCCTTGGCTGGAGTCAGGGAGGATAGTGCTTTGTGGAATCCACTGAGACACATGTTCAAGACCGCATGACTTTGCCTTCCATACAAGCGAAGCCACGTTGTGTTTACATATCAGGAGAATGAGGGGTGGGGGGGGCTCACAACGAGTGAGGGAAGGATGGCCTTGGCTCTGGGGACAGGACGATTTATCCTCTGTATCCTCACTGACTTTTTGGCAAGAAAAAGAGATACGGGATCCGATTAGACACTTAAAACATGGTACAGTCATTTAGGAGTCAGGACTGCAGTTGATCCAAAAGCATCCAAACAACATAACAACGCACTGTCTGACATACCTGTGTAGGCACACACTGATGTGTGATTAGTTATCTGAACAAATCAGGGCTGCTGATGGTTGCACACTTTCCGATGGAATAACCTCAAATTGAGTTTCTTCTGTAATTAGCATTTTCCTCCAGCAAGCCAAGAAAAGAGCAGGGTGGGCAGCCCCTGTGTGAGGGAGCTGCCTTAATCCATGTGTTTAGCAAGCACCATCTGCTGCTTTTATTCAGATGGGAGTAGAAATATTTGGTTGATTAGGAGAGGATCTGTGTAGGATAGCCGCACTGTTGCCGCTGGGTTACAGGGGACACACATGCTTGATTTTGTCAACTGGTGTCTTGGAAAGCAGAGGACAGACACACAGACATCGACATGCAAGTGCTCGAGTAAGTACACATGTGCATAAAACACGTGCTAAACACGCCACAAAAAGTGCTCAGAAAGATGTAGAGAGAGGCAGACGTGTGGAGGCACACACTGGCTGAGCAGATCTGAAAGAATGCAAGCTCTTGCAGACGGATTAACAAGAACTTTCTGCTCAGTGAGGTCATGGTAAAGAATCAGGACAGTACAAAAGTTCATGTGTGAGTTATTTCTTTCCAATAAAAGACGGTTAATGCACCATGTGCCATATTGGTACAGATCTACAGAGATTGTATGGTGGATCCTGATTCTTGCTTTAGTTTGAGTTTAGCTCAGCTGGTTAAACATTCAGGTTTAATCCACTGAATAAGGCTGGCTAAGCTGGTGCTTGTCCAAGCTTTCAGCTTTTTGCACTTTACTTTATTAGTTGGATGCTGTGTAATGAGACTCGTACACCAACATTTGACAGGGAGTTTTTTTCTTTTCGCTTCATCCTTGAAGGCTGTGAGCTGTGCCAATTTTCTCCGCCTTAGTCGCATATGTTCATTGCAAAACCTGCGTGTGTTTTTCTGTCTCCAGGCGCTGATCTCAGTGGCCTGATGGACCTGGAGTCTCTGTACCGCGGCGTGCAGCAGAGCATCAACCACACGCGAGCGGGGCGGACGCGCAGACAGAGCCTGGACAGGGCCTACAACATCGAGGTGCTGCTGGGCGTCGACGACTCGGTGGTCCAGTTTCACGGGAAGGAGCATGTCCAAAAGTACCTGCTCACGCTCATGAACATTGTAAGTGCTGGTGGCTTGCACGGCTAGATACGCAAACACAAACAGACAGAGAAGTAGATGAATATATTTAAAATAATCGAATGAATTAAGCACCTGTCATGAAAACCGCTGACATGACATGATTAATTTATCTCAGGTATCAGATATACAGTATTATGTCAAACACCCCTCATCCCAAATGTCCAAAAATGACATTTGTCATCTTGTTTTAAAAAAAATAAAATCATTAAATGGGGAAAACTGTTTCGAGTTGAATGGGAAGGAAGTCACAGAGAGGTCAAAGAAAGAGGGTAACACACACACACACACACACACACACTAACTGAATGAGGATTCAATTCCCTTCCTACATGTTCTCATCCAGCAATCAGCCGCGGGTAATCCTTTCTTCTCTATCTGAATATGATGAGATTTCATTTGTTTGAGTGTGTGTGTGTGTGTGTGTGTGTTAGGTGAGCCCTGTGCTCTGAAGGGGCTCCTACATATCATTTCATCAGGCTTTGTGTCATGTCATCATTCATTTTGTGTGTGTGTGTGTGTGTGTGTGTGTGTGTGCTAGAGAGAGAAAAAGAGAGAGAGATGCCGAAACAGCAGGCAGTATGCTCCAGGCCACAACAACACTTAGCCAAGCACTCAAACTCCCAGGTGTTTTTACGTGCGCGCATGCATACGTGTGTGTGTGTGTGTTTGCGACACTGAACACGCTGCAGACTTTAATCTTTGCAAATTAAACCTGTGGTGAGATTTGCTGTTTGCACGCATTCGTATGCGTGCGCCCGCCCGTCTGTTTGTGCGCGTGCTCCTGTTTGCGTTTGCCTGTACTGCGACCCACTGCGCAAGGAATCAATCTCTGACTGTTAAGGTGCAGGTGCACGCATACAGCGACAAATCCTACCACACCTCTTTGTCTCAGCTCAGCGCTTGAGAAAGAACAAGAGCTGCTGTGCTCTCTGCCTCCCCTTTTTAGATATTTGTTAGACAATATAGGCGAAGGGAATTCGCAGCCCCGTCGCAGCCCCCCTCTAATCTGTGGGGAAGAGATGGAGAGACAGAGAGAGAAGGAGTATTTTAAACAGTGCATTCGGAATAAATTACTGACAGCCAGATAAACAGAAATAAATAAATAAGGGCTGCCTCCCACGCGTGGCATCTGGGCGACTTTCTTCTTGAAAGTTTGCTTTGCTCACTTCAGGATGGGTGTGCTCTCTCTCTCTCTCTCTCTCTCCCTCTCTCTCTCTGTTGTATTTCTTTCCCTCTCTGTCTTCCTCTCACTCTTCCTCTCAGTCTCACAGCAGCACTGAGTCGCTGTACGCCGAGCTCTTTTGCATTGCTACTCCTCCCTGACTTGGGCACGTTATGGCAACAAGTCGATGTCACAAAACCTTCTAAGTATAATGTGAGAGCTATTGCAGGTTCATGAGACGACAAATAAGGTACGTGTATTTGTCACAGGTGCCCTCTAAAGGCATTTATAGGCAGGACAGGAGTTATAGTAATAGTGTGGCTGCTTAGTCACACAGAAAGATACTTTTCTTTTCTATATTGTACTTTCCTTGAAAGAAGGCATTAGGAGGAAACAAGGGCATGCCCAGTTTCTCTCGTCACTTCCAAGTTGAATTGAGTGTATCTGACAGAAAAGCTTCTGTGTGTGTGTTTTGTTTGCACTTTCAACACACCAAAAACAGTGTGTGAAGTGATCCTCTGTCAGTTGTTGCAGCAGCTGTTACACTGTTGTACACCCACCTTCAAGGGATAAACAAAGCGCTTGCGTTTCTGTACAAAAGGTAATTCTGTAAAACTACAACGTATACAGTGCCTGTCAAAGTTTACTCTCACTAAGCTATTGTGTTTTTGGAATTACTCTCCGCATCTTCCTCGTCTTCTTCTTGCCTGTATCTCTGTCTGTCTGTTAGAATGACTGCCGACGGGAGCTACGGGTCAAGGTGGACAATTTGGTGTCGTGTGTATGTGTGTGAGGGTTGGGGGTGGTAATGCTGTCAGGACATCAAAGCGCTCCCACAGAAAACCACTAAATCCTGTCTGCAAAGTTCAACGGGAGTGTCAAAGTGTGCGTGTGTGTGTGTATGTTGAGTTAAATGTGTGTATCAGTAAATCTTACCCATGTGTTTACCTTTCTTCCCCACATCTGTATTTTTGTTCAATTGCATCAATGGACAGGAAAGGGTCTAACTACAGGGCTTAATTATTCAATGACCACTTCAGTCTATCAGTGGATGAGTACATGCATGCACATATATGCACAAACACACAAATAAACATGCACTCTGTCGCGACACTTGGGAACAGAGGAAGCAACATTAAAGCACACGTTAAAGCCCAATTGTCTTTTCTGCAAACTTGTACATGGGAAAAGAGTAAGCATATAATAGTATACTTCCTTCTTCTCTCTCTCTCTCTCTCTCTCTCTCTCTCAATAAATAAATTGGGGATTTCATTTGTGATGATTTCAATGACTGAAGAATTAGAGATCTGGGGGAGAGAGATGGATTAAGGGCAAAGTTGGAGAACTGGATGTTTAAAACATCTTGCACTGCTGACAAGACCAAATTCTGGGAACACTTCCCTTTTAGAAGTGTGTGACTCAGCTCACACCCTCCACATGTATACAAACCACCATCACTACACACTAATGCAAACAGTAAAGAGACTCCTGACCTGAGGTCTCACTCAAACTCACGTAATCCAGCAAGGCCTTTGACCTTTTGCCCTCCATTTATTTTAACAAATTGTGGATCCCTTTTCTTAACAACAGTCAATGTTGATTTCATTTAACCAGGGCCACTGCTTTTCCCTAATCAAACCAAACCTGATCTGTAGTGATGGCAGACCAGAAAACACCGACAAACAATGTGCAGGAGCTGATTCATCACTCTTCTGATAAGATAGCTAATGTTATTAACTGAAGTGTGGCTCTATCACCACATGTTGCCTGTACATTTGTACATGGAAACAAAATTGTAAGTAGATTCCCACAATGACATACATTTTACACTTTTTTTCTGTGAAGATAACTTCTACGGAAAAATAAATCAAAGTGTTAGAAGAGCTTCACTGATGTGGAGTCTTTTTTTTTTTTTATTGAAAGACAACACACAAAAACATTGGCATCATACTTGAAGTAGTGTGTGTGGCATATATCTACAACACATACAAGAAAAAAACTCAAGACAATTACAATTGTCGAATCCAGCTGCAGTAACGTTCACCTGGCTGTGAGTGAATTGAGGTGAAAACTGAGGTGCATGTGTGTTGGTGTGTGAGAGTTAAGCGAGAGAGAGAGATGGAAGGCAACACAGAAGTGGGAAATGAGTAAACACAGTACAAGTGAGTTGGATAAGGGAAAAAGCAGAAAGAAATAGAAGGGGACGAGGAATGGCTGGCCCAGTAGCTCTGCATTGTGCCTGGCCTGGTGACGATGTGGGCTGATACCGGCTCTTTAAAAACAGTGTTCTAGCAACAATATTGTGGTGAATCCTGTAAAATATGCTGTGTGCCAAATGCCAAGTGGAGGCCATTGTGCGGTAATCTTCCTGTGGCGAACATCACGGTGATAGATTTAGTGGCCAACAGTGATCTGTCTGTCTACCTGTCTTTCGCACCTGTTAATGGAGACCTTTAGAGAGGTGACGCAAAGTGTTAATCACACTCTCCGTGCATATGCATAGTCACTGCTGATGAGGGAGGCGTGTTTGTGTTTGTGTGTGTGTGTGTGTGCTGCTCACATGTGTGTCTGTACATGTTTAATTTCAGTGATGCATATTGGTGCATTGAGGTGTATTTTGTCCATACCTTTATGCCTCTGGTGCGTGATAAGCATAATTTCTGTAAGAGCTGCCTGGAAGAGGTGCAGATTATTAAGTCTTACCTTTACCAAAGCTCCTGGAGGCCGTGGAAACCCATATTAATAAGTGGTAGGAAGAAGTTGGGAAAGGAGAGGTAGTCCAGGTAACAATAGACACCTTGTTAGCTGGAAGTGTCACGGATATTTAAGGAGCACTGTCAGACCGAGAGCTCAAATTCTGTGTCTGTTTTCATATATTCCCATGCGTTTCGAGGAAAAGCTGCAGAATAGCTGTCCGGAGTCTTATCTAATTTATGTAGCACTTGAGCCAGATTTTATTTGATGACTCACTTCTGTCTCATAAGCAGCTGAGAGTGTTTTTAATGCATATTTTCAAATTGTTTCCAGAAAAAAAAAAAAAAAATTCATTGCATTTTAAATGAAGCCCGCTCTCCATTGTGAGTTGATTAAAACACATGAGCTCAGTGTATGAAGCATTGTGAAAATATTCATATTGTTACACAGTTAGCTTCAATGTATTTGAAGCTTTTATGAGCCTATTAATATGATGTATCCCTTTGTAAGTATTTACCGAAGTAGATAAATTCTTACCATATGTAATTATATAACGTAAGGTAGCATTGTAATGCTAAGTGTAGGTGTGAACTTGTGAATGAGCAGCTAATAAAGTGCAGATTAAAAGTAGCAGCCTCTCGCTGCCCTGTGACAGAGCGGCTCCTGTCTGAACCCTCATCCCTCCCTTATTCACTCTTTCGGAGCGCTTACACCCATTTGCTGCAGCAGTTAACATCTCTGTGCCCTCCTTCCTTCTCATTTTTCCGATTTCAATTTGCTCTCTAACCCAACGCTGAAACTGACATAAAACATTCTGACTGAAAGTTTGTAAATGTGCAGACCAACAACAGCAGAGTTGAATGTCTTCTGGTGTTGCTAAAGCGGTTTGTTTTTAAAGAGTTTTGTTTGCAGTCATGAGAAAATGCCTATATTTACTATTATGATGTGCTTAATCAAACATTTTAATTATGCCTGTGATTCACGGGGTTAACCTGTTGCGCCCTTCACTTACTGACGGTGCCTTTAATATCACTCCTTGCTTCTCCTTTGCCATTTTTTTTCTAATTACCCTCGCAATTTCATCCTTCCTCTTGCAGAGTTAAGTGACATTATTTAACTGATAGTAAGGATTTTGTGCCTGGCTGATCTCTAGGACTGCATTAGTTACTGCACAGACAGACAGACAGACATCTAGGCTACCTTGGATCCCTGCAGCCTGGGTGGTAGGTAATGACACCTGGCGTTGCCCTTTAGAACATCAGAGCACAGCCAGCAGCATTAATGCGAGACAGGCCTGTGCAGTTGTTAACAAGGAACTGTGTGTGTGTGTGCGTGAATATGTGGGTATGTTTGGGATTATGAATAGCTGTAACATATCTGTCCTCTAGTGTACAGCATCTAGGTGTGAAGTATACGAGTGTGTAAGTGCATTAAGACGCATAAAGCTCAAGCTGCCTCTGTGTGTGTGTCTCATTAGTGTAGTGTCGCGGGTCACCAGGAAGTCAGCAGACCCTAACTTGCCTAACAGTTTTCAAGGAAACGGGCTGGATCAGGCCAAATGCGAACTGACCCACCCAAGTGTCACCACCCAGCCAGACAGAAAGGCCAGATGATACATACACACACACATAGTGTCTCAGACAGAGTTAAACTGAAAACACAACAGAACTACTGGTGTTTGTTTGGTTGTTTCTTAGCAACTCTGTATCTTTTTTCAAGGTGCAAAAGGAGCATCCAAAACATGAAACTGAAGGTCGATGAAAGAAAACTTTTCCTTGTGTCCCTCATGCTAAAATTCTTCCCTGCCCAACTTCCGTCCCTCATTTCAGGAACTAACGCCCATTATCAAACACTAAAAGTATATTAATAAAAGAAAATTACATTAGTTTTAACATCAGAGGTTTTATTGCCCCAGAACCTATATATATACTGTATATATATTATATTATATTGTATTTCAGAGACACATATTGTACTTTTTACCCCACTTCACATATATTTATGCTACAACATTCATCTCACAGCTATTGTTTGAAGATTGTAAATACAAAACACACACACACACACACACACATATATATATATATATATATATATATATATATATATATAAAAAACACACACAGAGACACACTGTTAAAGCTTTATGTGGACTCCCCACATAGCTCACC
>JAVQJF010047648.1:0-41857 GCA_036023855.1 Gadopsis marmoratus
CCCCCCCCCCCCCCCCCCCCCCCCCCCCCCCCCCCCCCCCCCCCCCCCCCCCCCCCCCCCCCCCCCCCCCCCTCACCAGGGCCAGGGATGCAACCTGTCTACATCTTCATACAGTCAAACTTGAATTGCAGGTTTATCTTGAATTAGATTAAGTGGTTCATTGTTACAAGTGAGCGTGCACTTGGAGATAATCTTGCATTTTAATTTTGACCAGTCAAAATGTAACTAGGGATGGCTTTACCTCTCAAAATGTGTTTTGGGTGTTTGCCCTTCACTGTGGTTCCTTTTCTCTCGTGTCTTAAATAACTGACACAATAGTCTGATATGTTTTCCCTCGTTGGTTCGTCGTTGGCCAAAAGAACACTCAAAATATCTTCCCGTTACTGCAAAAAGTCCCCTTGTAGGAATGCCTGTGATTTTAAGGAACGCCGTGACCAGTGTGTTACTGATTGCTACATTTTGGCAAGCTTGCTGCCTCTGCAAGAATAGCCAACGGAGAGTTTCTCGCACCCTTAAGTGAATTGGTCTGTGCGACAGACGTCTGCCTCAGTGCCCTTTTCTCTTCGCTCTGGCGTCGAGTCGTCGCCTCAGACCATTTTCAGCGTCCAATCTTTGATGTGAGGGAAGTGAAACAATAAGTAAACGGATAACTTGTTTAGATTCTGCGAGTGTTCAGGGGAGTGCGATATTGTTTCTCGAGATCAGGACAGGTTCAATCGTATTTAGACGGTTGCAGAGCCAGGACCCGCTTCTGCCGCTCTGTAGATACCTGACTCATTAACTACTGAGGTGCAGAGCCAAGAGAGATAATGAGTGGATGTACTGTATGTGTGTGTATGTGCATAAGCCTGTGGGTGTGCGATTGTGTGTGACGGAGATACGAGTGCCACTATCCTTCATTAAATTAAGCCACAGGGGGATTAAAGTAACTGATATGGAATAAAGATGCATTGAAGTAGTAATCACTGCATTTAATATGTATAATGTATTACATTAATGAGCTTCAGCACAGATTTGACCCATTTAGAAAAGGATAGTTAAATTTATTCCATTGCAATGGACGTTATTGCTGCTTTAGAGATGGTTACAGATGGCTTACAGTGTACTTTTTTTTTAAATTTATAGTTACTTTGAGTTCTTTATCCCTGAATGTACACATATTTTAAAGGAATGGCACAACATTTTGGAAAATACACTTATTCGCTTTCTTGCTGAGACTGGGATGAGAAGATTGACACTACTCTTGAATCTGTCTGTTAAAATACCAAATGAAGCTGGATCCAGGAGATGGTTAGACTGGAAGTGGTAGGAAACGGCTCCAAATGTGTACCTACGAGCACTTTTAAAGCTATAGATATCCAATAATGAACACAATCAAGAAATACTCCCACACACAACAATAACCTTTTTCCAAATACCTCCTTCTTATGGCACACTTTTGATAACTTGATATTCAAAATGAACCCTTTTCTCAGTTGGCTCCAGCCAATCAGCTTCACATTTGCTGGCGTAACCATCTGCCAGCCTTCCTAACCCGAGGCCCGAGCATACGTTTCATGTTTTAACTCCCAAATTTTCATCTCTTTCTCACCCAGGAGGGGGGAGGAACTGTGGTGTTCATGAGCTCATCTGTGCCAGACGAGGTAAGGCCATGTTACAACCGAGCCCGTTCCTGAACTTGTGCGCCTGCATTAGCACAAGAGTACATTTTCGTGTGCGTGTGTTTGCTTTCAGCACACTGAGGTGAGTGCTTGGCTCCAAATATTTAGCCCAAGCTCTCGACCACCCTCCCTTATTCCTGTGAATTTTTACTGCCGTTTGGTGTATAGAAAGTGTCTCTATAGACTTCAGACAGCATAATGTCTGCGTGTGAATTATGCACGGCATATCAAGTGTTGGCTCACGTCAGCAAAAGAAGGCAGCTGTGTGTTCATGACTTATTCAGCGTGGAGGTTTTGTTTCGTATCAGAGGTCCATGTGTAAGCAACATTTGCAGATTGCCTACCTACTTTTTAAACAAGCATGCCCTATAAACTGCAGCCAAGTTAGGTACGCGCTGGTCTAAAAGCTTAAAAAGGTTATTACGTGAATAAATGAATGAAGGTTAATGCTCACAATTTGGCATTATTGTTCCTGTCTGTGTCCCAAAAGACGTAGAAACGTGACAGAATAATTTGTTCCCCTTGTTTATATTTTTAGAAAACATTTCACCTATTTGAGCTCACGTTTCTCTGAGGTTATTACTCATTTGCTGTTTTCACGTTGGATGCTACAGTGGCTGCGTTATCATGTTTGTTATTACCTCATTAATGAATTCCGAGGCTCAGTTCGGGGTCCTGAGTTCAGCCTCATTTCACACGCTGTAAAGAACCCCCCAAAACAACCCAGATTTATTATTTTCTTGTTTATTTCAGTTCATACGCACACATCGTACATGCACACGCTCAGAGAGGACGGTAGGGTGAAAGAGGGGAGTTAAAAAGACAGAGAAAGTAAAATGGAAGTGGCTGAGTAGGAAAAAATGTTCACTTTAACCTGTGATGGGTTTTATATGGAAAATAACTGATAGTGAGGATGAAAGGTTTCAAAGGCCGACTTCCTACCACCCCACTTTCCAGTGTACATTCACGGAGGGATCAGGTTACCACAGGTGTCTAAATTATTCAGCTGTCATTGACATTTACAGAGCAGAGCCATGTATGAGGTGTCATCACAGGGCCATAAGCTGTTCATTTCGACAGGCAGCTGCCCGCCGCTGCAGAGGTCATTCTGGCTCAATCAACACAACCGTCGGCAGTGAGAGTTGATACGTAAGCCTGGCAAGTGCTGGGCCGCACTACGTTAAGGGATTCATTACATGTCGGATTACTTCAGAGCAGGACAACTGTGTTTTTCCCCTCTTCTTGGGTCATTTACTATGTACAGCAGCAGCATTACTGTTAGTGCCGTTTGGGAACAGCTGGTTTTAAAGAGGATATTCGTTAAGAGAAGGTAAGCCTCTGCTGCCACGTCGCTGTCTTGCTTCTCTCCTACTTCTCTTGCCATTGTTGGGAATTTAGCATTCATCATTCTGGCAGTCTGCAGCATGCAGCAGCACAAGTTGTCAGGCTGCAGTGGTCTTTGCCTGTTGCCATGGTGAAACAAGTCTGTCCATGAGCTTAGTCTTTAGTCGGGAGGTTTGAGAAACTATGCCTCTGTTTTTCTCTCTTCCTCTCTCACTTGTGCTCTCAGGGAGATAGATACCTGTTTTCACACTGTTTACCGATTTAATCAGTGACTGGTGATGCAAAACACGTTACAACATTTGGGCTTGTGTCTGCTTCACCAGACGCATAGGCCCGAAATGCACCACCATTTTATTTCTTTGTTTGTTTGTTTTTTATAGGGCTGTAACTAACAGATATTTAGGATTAGCAATTATTCTGCCAAATATTTTGGTCTATAAAATGTCAGAAAATGGTGAAAGGTGCCCCAGGCATTTTCAAGTTGATGTCTTCAAATAGCTTGTTTGGTCAAAAACCCACAGTTATCAATTTACTATCATATAAAAAACAAACCCAGCAAATACTCACAACCGAGCAGATGGGAGTCTTTGGTATTTTTGCTTGAAAAAATGGTTAAAATGATGAATCGATTATCATGATAGTTCAGTTTCTCTCAAATCTAACTAATTCACTGCTCGATTCAGCTGTAGTTGTTTGTTTATTGAGCCAGGAATGTCACGTTGACATTATAAATCAAGAGACTGATAATATGACATACAACAACATATGTCACACATAGAATTTCCAGTGAGGACCGTCACAGAAATGACCTGAAGTGGCACCATAAATCTGCACTAATCAATGACAATGAATCAAGAGACTATGAGAAATGTAAAAGCGCTCGCTCATATTATCGAACCCACAGGGAACTGACTGTCAACCAGTCTCTCAGCTCCACAAAGCGTTGTAGCATCGTTCAGCTCATTGTTTTTGGTTGCAGAGCCCGCCATGTCATGGTTGCGGTTCAGTCTAAGCGGTGGCATTTCCAGACGCAGCAAGCAGATTTTTTTTCCCCAGAAAAAGCAAAACTCTGATAAAGCCGCTGTATGCAGCAAACAGCAGACAGACAGCTAGACACTAGCTGGTGGACACAGTGGAGCATTCAGCTGCTGAAGAGCCTGGTAAACCCCCCCAGGAGTCGGCGGGGGTAGTAAGCTAGTTTGCAGCGTATGTTAGAGCAAACAATCACACTTTTATCCATTCCGTACTGTTTTGGTTGAAAAGCGCTATATAAGAAAGAGTCCATTTACCATTTACCATTTACCATTTTGGTTTGTGTGTTTTTGGCTTTGGAAAGTCTAAAAATGAACTCTCTGTATTGCTATTCAATGTTGCTCTGCAGCCCCATATTCACCGCCTCAACATGTGGACAAACCCAGAGCTTCACAGGCCCGGCTGCAGCTGCTAAGCTGTGAATGAACAATCGAAAACACCTGTGTGGGTGTGCAAAGCCTCAAAGATTGGTGTCTGTTGGTTCACTGTTGGATACGTCCATATAATTGTGGGATGAACAAAGGGTATCAGATATCGCATATCACAGAGCCTCGTTTTGCAGTATGCATCATTTTACAAGCTGCCCTTTCCACAGAGACATTTGGTCTTTAGAAATGCCGTTCATGCCCCATTGTACACCGACTTCCCCGTTTCTGCAGTTATTTCACTGTGATGTGTCTGTGGCGTAGCCTATTAAGTGCAGGCCCAGTGCGGTTTGGCTGGTTTTCTGAGTCTATGTTTCAGTTAGATACAGTCCCTTTGAGGCTCTCGTATAAATAGCACATCAGCAGCACGGGGCTGCATGGTTACACGGAGTATGCTTGGCCTACATACACTGCTGTAGATTGTATCTGGTATGCCTTTTGAAGTGGAAAAACCACTGACTGTTTAAAAGCACAATAGCTAATGCTCCCCTGACAAGGCAACGTGTGAGGAGTTTGATTCTGAAGTATCAAAGTGGGTTTGTTTACAGCCTTAAAAGTATTTTGTTCAAAAAAGCATTTATTAATTTTTGCTTGCCTGTGTTTCTATTCATTTATAGCCATGGGGGCGTTGTTTTCTTAGAAATAAAAGACTTTGGTGTGAAAATGTCACTGTTACAATCAGCATTACTTATGTTTGTCTATGTCTAATTTTTTGTTTTTTTCTCTGTCTTCTGTCTGTCCTTCCTTTTCCTCCCCCCGTCTCCCCTCTTCCCTCCCTCTGTATGTCTGTTGTTCTTCTCCTCAGTCTCTCCTGAGCTTCTGGGTGTCCTGTCTTCCATTGCAGCCTTCATGGCGTTGATGGCTCTGTTTTTTCTTTACCTCAGCAACAAGCTGTCAGTGGAGAGTCCTGACAATCTGTCACATCTCAGTGGCTATAAGAACAACCAGCCAGGTACTCAACACATTTACCACAGTGGCTGCGTTTTCTCACTCACACACACTCACACACACTAGAATGATTATTGGATTTGTTCTGGTTTTATATTAAGACCCTGAGGTCCATCCCATTGTTTTTCATCCACAGACACCTGTCCCATATGAAACCAAATCAAATCCAAGAAAAAGGCAGCTTGCAGGCTTAAATACATTTATTTCTGAATATATTCAAACAAAACTCTGATAATACCCCATTGCATCACTGTGAAGCACACCTTTATAAAGTAACAAACCACATCTACTGACATAAAATGAAGGTGTTTATGATCCATGTTTTAATTTTACATCTTCAGTGACGCATTAAGATTGGTATTACAGAAATGTCCACATTCAGTGAAAAACACGTGCACTTCACCAGAGTGAAATGTGTGCTCTACTACAATGACAACAACTTGTGGGACAGCAGTAGTCCAAAAACAAAACATGATATCGCCTCTATAATATGACCTCAGTTTACCATTTTATTTCTTATCCTAGCCTTCGTCAGAGCACCACAAGAGTTGTATCTGCCTCCGTTTCTACAGAATAAACACTCATTCCCAGGTGTGTAGGGGAGGTATAATAATATACAATAGACTCTTTTTACTAAAAGGATAAAAACATAAGGGAGTTTGGCTTAACGCAGACTCTTTTAGCATAACTTTGCTCTATTACACCTCGATCAATTTCCGGGTCGCAGGTCGGAGGAGCGAGGAAGGGAGGAAGCATAATAAGCAGAATGGAAAGCACCCCAGGGTTGGTGATGAGACCAGAGTTAGTGCTTGGGTGGACGAAAATGTTGGCTGAAATGTGTAAAAACAGATTTAAGTGGAGGCGGAACCTGTGACAAAACCGAGACCTTGGTTTTGAGTTTTCTTTGTGTTTCACAAAATCGAGACCTTGGTTTTGAGTTTTCTTTGTGTTTCTGGTGTGCTGCTATCCCAGCTCATAAATAATATCCATTTTACTGTGGTTGCTTTCTAAAAACCCTATTATAATGTCTGAGGCTTGAGAGCACAAATGGTTGAATAAAAAAAACACAGTGAGAGAGCTCTTGTCACAAAACATTCATTATTATCTTCACAATCACCATATTGGGAGCGTATACATGTTGGTCTCTGCACACACTGTTATCCTGGCACCGCATCCTGCTAACAACCACATGTCCGTGTCAGTGCTTCTGATGAGCTAATCTACAGGTCCGCGTGGTGACGACAGGATCCCCGGCTGAGAGATGGCCTTCTTCAAGAGCTTCCAGCACAACCTGCCATCTGTCAACATTTCCTCCATCTTGGACTCGGTCACCAGTCGCGTGGATGACCTGGCTACTGCTGTCAGCGATGCCACTTACGCTGTCAGCGACCAGCTGACTGAGCAGGTCACCACTATCATCAGCAAGGTGCAAGAGGAGGAAGATGGGGAAAACACCAGTGGCCAGGAGTCGGGTCAGACTTCCACAGCATCGGAAGGCAAGGCCAGCAATAGAAGCATGTGGCAAATGAATAGAGACTCAGAAACAGGCAGCACAGCCTCAAAGACCAACCAGGCCAGTGATACAACAGCGGCAGAGCACACCTCGAACCAGATGGAGTGGGAATGGAGGGACGGATGCTGGCGAGTTAAAAAGACGGGAGCCGAGTTAGCAGAGGAAGAGAGGAGGAAGAAAGAGGAGATGGAGCAGCAGGAGAGGAGAGAGCAGAGGAAAAAAGAAAGGAGAGAAAAGCAGCTGGAGAAGTCACAGAAAAACAAAGAGGAAGTTGGAGAGCAAGAGGAGGACGCTGGCGCTTCAGAGAAAACAGACAGCCGTGGCCAGGCAGGGGACAGCGGAGGCAAATCCACTGCTCAGCAAAGAGCGGACGGCTGCGATGAACCTCCTCAACCGCCAGGTCCCGAGACTGAAAGCAAGTTATTAAAACAGAAAAAGCAGAAAGAGGAGGGAGAAGAAGAGGAAGAGGTGGAGGATAGCCTCGAGGGAGAGGGAGATGATGAGGAAGACGCTGGACTTTCTAGATCTTCCTCAAAAGTAAAAAAGAAGAAGCCAGACAAGAAGAAGGGAAAAGGAGCAAAGGGGGGTTTGAAGAAATTTGAAGAAGGCTCGGATGTAGAGAAAAAGGAGGAGAAAGGGAAGAAAAGCAAGAATAAAAAAAAGAAAGGTAACCAAGGTCAGATGGTGTCCTGCTCCTGTTTCACCGCCTGGGTCTCTTCTTTTTCTCTGGTTTTCAAACTCTTATCACAAGTTCTTACCCTAACATTCACCTTTCCAGAGTGCTGCGTGCCAGCTTCAAGCATCTGCGTCTTTGCTTTCGGCTTCTGCATTTTCTTTAAATGCTGCCTGCACATATTACCTTTGGTGAGATAAATGTAATGTTTGAACTCATGTCTCCGTGTGCTCTGTCCAGAGGGAGTTTTATCAGACAGCGAGGAGGACAAAGGCCCAGACGCTGTGGCCCAGCAGAACACAACGTCTGCGTGGGGCAACAAACGCAAACAGTCCACTGAGCAGGGAGGCTACAGCAGCGAGGCCTCCAGTGAACGGGGTGAGATGTGTGCTGTACTCATGTTATGCATCATTTCATTTTAACCAGGTTAGGTTAAAATTCTTAAAAATGAATAAATAATTCTACGGAGCTATGTGGGAAGTTTCAGGTGAATTTGTATTTATCGAACCTTCTCAAATGACTGATTTCCCTCTTAAGTATAATCCTAAAGCAATACTTTGACATTATGGTAAATTAACTAAATGGATTTCTTGCAGAGAGCTGGGTGATACACGTCTCTCTCATGCCTGCAAATACATGTGAATTAAATCTGAAGCTACAGTCAGCAGACGCTTAGCTTAGCTTCGCATCAAGATGTGGAAGCAGGAGCAAACAGCCAGCCTGCCTCTGTCCAAAGCTAACAATCACCTCTAAAGCTCATAACTAAAAAATTTCAGTCTCATTTGTTTCATCCGTACAAAACCAAAGTGGTTTTACACAGGGTTATGTGTATACATGAGTTGCTGGTAGGTGGGTTCTTGTCTAAAATGTCAAATTATTCCTTTCATTCTCTTTAAATTTAGCCATTACTACATTGTATAACAGTATACAGTAACTTGACAGATGATTTTTCCAACACCTACATGATGATTACACAAAGTTAAATATTCAAACTCAAGATGCCGAGGTGCAACGCTAAGGACGGACGCACTTGTGTGACCCACGTAATGAGCATCCCTGCAGAGCACAGTTTGTCTCCAGAATCACACCTTTCATGTCACATTACTCTTTCCGTGTCCCTCTCTGCCACCGTTGTGAAAACAGCCAACAGCATTCAGAGAATAAAGAAAGATTCCTCCCTCAATGAGCCCCAGCCTCCTCCGTACCAGGACGAGGGCTCGGCGGCGCGCAGTTCCCGCTCGGAGCGAGGGGTCAGGAGGGGGTCGTCCCCACAGCACTGCGACAGCCCCCGCCCCTCCAGTGAGGCCAGCGTGGACCAGGACACTGAGAGCTACCTCAACAAAGGCTGCGAGGAGGACATTCCCAGTGACAGCACCGCTGTGCTGGGACCAGAGGTGAGACCAAAGTCACCGTGAGTTCCCCTTTCTGTGTCCTTACGCAGCACATAAATAAACACATTTTAAATTTAGCGTATACCTGCCCTGCAGTTCACCATAGCCAGAGTAATAAAAGTCATCGTTGTTACCAGTTATTTAGACGCTTTTGTTAGATCACTACTGTAATTACGTAGCTTCACTGTAAAAATGTGTCAGATACAGTTACAGGTCATCTAAACATAAGGAGACGGGGGTTTAAGTGATTGGGTGGTTGTACTTGTTAAAGAGGAAAATAGATTTAGGAGCATTGTTTCCACTGATCCTACAGAATATCTCAATACTAAATCTGACTCAGCTGCCTGAAGTAAAACTCATAAGGAGGACTGGCGATTGTTTATTTGCAATTGTTTTAACATAAAACATAATTAACTTGAGGGCTATTCAGACATTTCTCCCCATTCTTCGATTGCCGAAAATGTTTTCTGGCCTGTCCTTGTCACAAAAAGTGGTGAACTAAGTATCCTTTTGAATATGTGGGTGAAAACTATTTTAAAACAATACTGTGTTTGCATTTTAAAATGTTAAAGCCTGCAAGTTTTAAACGTACAAAGTGCCGGAAAGCTGATAAGAACACAGTCTTAAGTTTAAAATAAGTCTTTTAAATGACTTATTAACTGAACTAGTACTATTCAGGAAGAGGGGGAAGTTGCTGAATGTTGAACTTTTTCAGTCCCTCTCTTCAGATTCCTTCCTCTTTTATACGCAGCCTCTCTCTCTCTCTCTGTTAACTATTCTTCTGATTCCGTCTTTCTTCCATGCAGGATGGTTGTGGTCCTCAGCTCCCTACAGCCTATGAGCCAGAGCCACTCGCCAAATATGGCACGCTGGACGTCGCCTTCGAGTACGACTCCAGTGAGCAGTATTTGGCCGTCACGGTCACCGCTGCAACAGACATTCCTGCTCTTAAACAGACGGGCAACATCGCATGGCAAGTCCACCTGGTCCTGCTGCCCACGAAGAAGCAACGGGCCAAGACCGGCGTGCAGAAGGGCCCGTGTCCTGTCTTCACGGAAACGTTCAAGTTTTCCAGGGTGGAACAGGAGACCCTGGGGGACTATGCTGTTCGCTTCCGCCTGTACAGCATCAGGCGGATGAAGAAAGAGAAAGTCCTGGGAGAGAAGGTGTTCTACCTGACTAAGCTCAACCTGCAGGGCAAGATGGCTCTACCTGTCACCCTGGAGCCGGGCTCAGAACTCACAGTGAGAACGCTTTGTGAATTTCTATCTTGGACTGTGCATAGTTTTATCTGAAGCAGTGGAATATTTGTCTGACAATGAATATATCAACTGTAGACGTGTTTCATTCAATGGCAAGTTAGTTTTGGATTAGCTAAGGACTGTTT
Source organism: Gadopsis marmoratus (assembly GCA_036023855.1). Taxonomy (NCBI): domain Eukaryota; kingdom Metazoa; phylum Chordata; class Actinopteri; order Centrarchiformes; family Percichthyidae; genus Gadopsis; species Gadopsis marmoratus. The sequence goes on from JAVQJF010047648.1 coordinate 10,375, forward strand.
TCATCATTGATTAATCTTCCTCTAATTTTCTCAATCAGTCAGTTCACTTTGTGGTCTATAAAACCATGGGAACACCCATCGTCATTTTCTAGAGCTCAAGGTGACGCCTTCAGATGTAGTAGCTCAGATATTTCTGTCTGAACTGAACTTAACGATATTTTACATGAACTTTTTTTTATGTAATTTTGTGGCCTGATTCTCCGATTCCCTCTTTGAGTAACTCCCTGTGTGTTTCATCTTGCCAGGGTTGCGGCTCTCTGGTGAGTGTGTCTCGCAGTGCAGGAGCTCTGTCCTATCGCTCCACCGAAGACTCTTCCTTGCCAGAGATCCTCCTGGGTCTCATTTATAACTCTGCCACGGGACAGTTATCTGCTGAGGTCATCCAGGGAAGCCACTTCAAAACCACGGCGTCTGATAAACCCGTCAGTACGTACAAAAGCTTGCATGTTAAATCGATCAATTTTAGGGGTTTTGTGCCAGCTTGGAATGAGGTGCTGAGTGACATTTTCAGTGAAATTCTCCCTTGTAATTTCCCTTCCCCCAAATTGTGTTACTCTATGTAATTGTTTTGGCAAAACAGATGGGCACGGCTCCCAGCAGCATGTAACAGAAACAAATGGTGCACCGTTACATTTAAATGTTCCCACCAGCATTTTAATAACCAAAGTGATTAAAGCCATAATGCCGAAGCAATGGCTGCTTTTCAGAGTTCCCATGAAAGCTGACCTTCTGGAGTGTATCGCAATCTTTGAGCTGTTCATTCTGACTGCTTCCTCTCTTTCTTCTTTCCAACCTTGTGTGCCGTGGTGTGTGCCTCAGATGGTCTGTTCTGTTGTGTGAAGCACTTTGTAGGGGGGCAGCTTTATATCATGAGAGGTAAGTCAGTTGTAATCTTTGGGTAATCGGTGTTAGAAATATTAGAATTATGTGTACAGTATAGTTGAAGGTTTTAGCCCAAAATGGCATATATCTGGCTCTCTGGATGAAGTTCTGTCACAGTGCGTAAATAAAAAATGAAACACTCCCAGCACATAATCCTAAAAATATGTTTCTTACTTATATAACATCACGCACCTGTGTAAATAAAACAGAAACTTTACCAACAGGGGTAACTGAGAAACTATATATATATTAGATTTTCTTTGTCAACTTACCCTTTATAAATGCACATTGTAATGTACAGCACTGGTCTTCACTCAGACCCAGAGTTCTGCTTTACGTCCATACGTTGACACTGCTGGGTTTTAAACGTACACCTATAAAACCTCTGCTGCACACTTTGTAATGTTTGTTGCAGTACTAACATCCCACCACTTGATGGCACTCGCTCACCGCTCTCCCACTCCTCCTTTCAGACACCTACGTGAAGCTGACCATGCTGGACTCCAAGGGGAAAGAGATGTCCAAGTGTAAGACGGCCATATGCCGCGGCCAGCCCAACCCCACCTACAAGGAGACCTTTGTGTTCCAGGTGGCGCTCTTCCAGCTGTCCGAGGTGTCGCTGGTGCTGTCGGTGTTCTGCCGCCGGAGCAGCATGAGGCCCAGGGAGAGGCTGGGCTGGGTCTCCCTGGGCCTCAACAGCTCCAGCGAGGAGCAGCAGGCCCACTGGACAGAGATGAAGGAGGCGGAGGGACAGCAGGTCTGCCACTGGCACACACTCACTGACACATAGGAGGAAGATTTATGAAGACTTACATTAACCACATTCCCTGGACAGTCAAGAGTTTTGGGGGAGCAGGAAGAACCTTGTGACATGTACTGCATACAGGTGTGAGGACAGGCATGGGTTCCCGGTCTTAACTGCCAGAGGCTGCATGAATACCCTTTAATCTGCCACTTCCCACGGAGGCAGACTATATTGGTGGAGGTCCAGCTCCAGCCCTTTTATTGACAGGCAACGGGCAAGACTGAAAATGAATGACATTATAAAAGCTGAGCTAACCAAGAGCAGATGGAAACACTTTGTTTTCCAGTCATGCCTACAGCAAGATCTGCATGTACACTAACTGTTTACAACACGATGTTAAGACTTTTTCAAATATTTGCCGTTTCTGAATCTCGGACCAAAGAGCTCGGTCCAGGACTAGCAGACTCCTCCCCAGTTCTGCTGGGCTTTTCTGGACTTCAGCTGCCACCAGCATACCAGATATTTCTCTCAATCATAGCCATTGACAAAAAGGGAGGCAATTAAGAGACTGTTACAAAGGGCCTACAACATGCTGCAACTATGCTTACAAGCTATGCTTTGTACAGTTTGTTTACATGCACATGACATTATGCAAGATCCATTCATCGGTTTCCCCCTTTATGCTTTTGGATAACCAGTCATGGTTTACCAGTTTTATGGGCGTCTCTCTGGGGTATCGGTTACACAAAGACATGTCTTTTTTTAAATTGTGGTCTTGCATAACTCCGTGCACTATGCATCTGACGCCACTTTAAACTATGAGGAATGAAATCCTGTCTTGCACTCCCTGAGTTTCACACAGAATTGGACACGGCTCTACATGCGTCCGGTATGAAAGAGCAGCTTCCTTTCCTGTGCAACACAGATTGAGCCTCTTTCACCATTCAGCCTTCTGACAAGTCAGCCATGTTCATTCATGTAGAAACACAGTGCTTCCTGCTGAGGAGGAATATGCAAAAGCCTGCGCAGTCCAATAAACCTGGCCGTTTCTGTGAGGCTGTGTTCACTGTGAAGTGAGCTGGAGTGGCAAAATGAAATTACAGGGAAAAGGGTAAATCACATTTTCTCATTACTGGGGAATGAAGATGTGTTATTAAATAAAGGCTAAAATACATTTAAAACATTGTCTGGAAGTGTGAGAAATCTGGCTATACCTGTGCTGTCCTCATCTGGAACAGAGGACAAACGCTGCGAGTACGAAAACCACCAAAAAGACGACTGAAGCCTACACAGGCACACCCGTGTTTCACCTAAGAGTATGAAACCCTCTCTCTGCTGGCTGAAGTTAAGGGGTGTGGGATGCATTTTTCTTTCCCCTCGTCCCACTGATGTCAGGGCTGAAGCCCTCCTCTGGGTTTGGGGTGCTGCAGACACCACACCTCGTCCCTTCAGTTCTCCAGCAGGGCTACATTTCTACAAACTCAAATTGTATTCACTTTAAGCTGAATGAAAACCAGATGTGTAGCATTCCTGCCAGATAAACCATTGGATTTTGATTGCAGAAATGGGAATAAAAGCCATTGGAGGTTATTAAAAAAAAAAAAAATAAAATCACAAGTTTGGCTTGCACTTTGCAACCATTGGAGGAGTAGTTCGACATTTTTGGAAACACATTCAGTTTTTTTTTGGCAGTTAATGGAAATACTGACACCACTCTCACAGTTGTATGAAACATAGGAAGCTACAGACAGCTGATGGCAGCCACTTAGCTTAGCATCAAGACTGGAAATGGGGGTGAACAGCTGGTCTGGCACCATCAAAAAGGTGCCAAATCTGCCGAACAGCACCTTTAAAGCTCACTGATTGAAAAATTGTTGTCTTAAGAATCTCATCCAAGAAATAGTCCAGCCCTAGCAACGCAATTTAACCACAGAGGGACTAATAAAAGGTTTATCTTATCCCCCCTAAAACTGCTGTATTTGTAATTTTTACATTTTGGTATTTGGACAGACTCACACCTGCCATTTCCGTTTTAAGGCTTTATGCTAAGCTACCTAGCAGCAGCTTAATTTTTTTAACCATACAGACATGAGAGCGATATCAATGTTTTCACCATGCAAGCTAACTTTCAACATCAAAGCATAACACCCCATCATTTCCCAAAAGGTCTTACAATTCCTTTCGATGATGTTCTGATTCACTATTCTTAATAATCAAAGAGCAGGGATGTGTTTAGTAAAGATGCAGAAAAGAATGAGGCCATAAGTCAGTTAACAATGTTGAGTGCTTTTATTTCCATTTATCTGGCCTTCAATGGTGTGTTTGACGCTGTCATCAGTCATCAGTCTGGTACAGTGCAAGCAGCGGAGCAGGTGGCTGGAGCCTCGCCCAGTTGTGGATCAGATCCAAGAGCACATAGTTTCCCTAATCCTTACACCTAGCAGAGTGACTGCGGCCTTCCAGGGAAATGTATCCTACTCTGGGAAGAAAACCAGCTGTGCCACCGATCATAGAGGGGGGAAACCAGGGACTGGAGGAATGAGAGGTTTTAACTTCCAAAATACCAGCCTACCCCATCTACGCCCTCAGGACAGTTTAAGAGTGAGCCAGGTAATTATGAGGCCCCTGGAGCGCTAATAAAAGTGTTCAAATGTGATGGGAGCTAGGCTGGTTTTTCCAAGTTTGGTGCAGCAGAAGTGTAATTTTCGATTTGTATTGCCATTTTGCACCATTTTAAATAGGAATCTGGCTCTTCATTTATCCGTGTGCGCTAAACATGCCCAATCAAATATTTCTGTGTTTCATCGGAGGGTCCAGAAAGCAGCAGCTGCCGCCACCTGGAGCAGGTAAGGATTTGTCTTCATTGACACTTTACTATGTGTCCATTGACGGTTGCAGAAGCTCAGTTTGACATTCTGTTACAGGTCGACCTTTCTAAGAATCAGGGCATCTTGCGGTTTCTAAAACACATTTGCCATATTTCCCCCTCAAGTATTTAGTGGCACCGGCTAGTTTTCCTTGGCTTTTTCCTTTAAATAAGCTGACAGCTCAATCGAGTTGGGACCTCGTTGCGATTACGAATAATAAACTATAATGTCTTGTCATTTTATTGAATGTGTATCAGTTTAAAAAAAACTTTTTTAAATAATATATTCGATAAATATACAGGAACATGGACATATAGGTTTTGTTTTCAGAAATGCATCTTTACGGTTACTTTGGAAAGAAAAGTCCTAAACTTATATCAATATCTTTTTTTAAAAGGGATCTTTTTAGGTTGAACTTGTCTTCAGATGACAAGAATTAAGTTAAAGGTCAAATACATGACTTTGGATTTATAATACATGATGGGGAGGGCTCCAAAGGACTGACTCCTGGTGTAGTACCATGCAGAGTGGATATGGGTGTACCAGACTGCATCTCTTTAGCAATGATTCACACTGTGTGCACCCTGAAAACTATACTGTAAAGCAGCAGACGTCGTACCTATTTGGCAAAGAAAACATTCATCAAGCAACGGTAAAAAAAAAACAACGTGAAACCAATATGGCGACACTGTAAAGTGACGTTTCTGTCTGAGCTGGGAAAGTTCCATGCACGAGGGTGACATGAACATGGCAGGACATATTTAGTACTTCTGATGCAAAGCCAGAACTGGCAATAGATTAAAAGACAATAGTTCAAAGGTTTTGGAAATAAACTTATTTTCTCTCTGGTGGAGATGTACATGAGAAGATTATTTCCACTCTCGGTTTGTTAAATGTAAGGCTAACCATTAGAGCGTGCAGCCAGTTAGCTTAGCTTAGCACAAAGACTGTAAATTGGGAAACGACAAACTGAAAGCTTTAGCAAACAAACAAGATAGAATGTGTTAATCAGTGAGCTTCAGAGGTGCTGCAAGGCAGTTGTCTCTGTACAGAGCCAGGCTAGTCATTTCTCCGAGTTTCCAGTCTTTATGCTAAGCTAAGCTAACCAGCTGTAGCTTCATATTTAACTGACAAATTTGAGAGAAGTATTGATCCTCTCATCCAACTGTGCCAGAAACCAAATTAGCACATTTCCCAAAATGTTGAACTATTCCCTTTAAAATCCCCCAAAATGTTTTACCACAATCCTAATAGTACATTTCACTTCACTGAAGACTTTCTTTATAATTAAAACCTTAATTAGACATCCAAACCTATTTTTGTTGATTTGGCAGCTGTGGTTCTGAGTTTGTTGCACTTCAGTAAAGGACATTGTAAACGTCGATTGGTTAATATTATTCCGTTTAAACTACTTCAACCTCGGACCAATTTTTACAAACATTAGCAAACACTCTAAAGCTTAAAAATACAGGCCATTTTAAAACACTCAAAGAGTGCGGCTCCTGTAAGCATAACAAAATGGTGGCTGTTTTTCATGACAAATTTGAGGCATTATGGTGACTGCTGAAGTGAATTCCTTCTTGAACATGTGACACTACTAAACATGATTGGGCCCAGCCTGTTTAACCCTTCCTATCTCATTCTCAGACTAACAGTCTGTCTGATCTCCCACGGGCAGAGGTTCTGGAAAATGTTTGTTTTTCAACAGAGATTTACACATCTAAATGACATAAAAAAAAAAAATAAAAAAAACCTGTTCAATAAAATACTTCTGACCATCAGTGCTTCTCACATACATGTACAAGTACAGTTTGTAACTGTAAAGTGGAAAACAAAAGTGCAGTGGCAGCCATGTGCCATTGCTTTAGTTTGCTCTCCCAGATGAAACTCTCAACAGGATGCTGGGCTGAACACAGCCTGACATCAGTCTGTCAGTGATTCAATAACTGACAGCTCCATCGTCAGGTAGGGTATTATCTTAGTACAGGTTCTGTACACTGTGTACAACTGCCCCCTTTTGTTAGCAAAGCTGTTAAGAGGCGCAAATGACATCTGTAGTGGTCGATGATTGAGCATGATTGAAGAACATGAACAAGGAGGAGTGACATCCACTCTGAAAAGGCTTCTTTTGTTGGCAGTGGTCCCTTTCAGCTTCCACTCTTCAAATTTTCAGTAGAGTTGTGGATTAGGCCACAAGCCAACAGCTTTTAAGGTTAACTTGTCCATCTCCGTGGGCAAAATCCTAACCCCAAACGTTCCTTCTGTGCATTTATCTGGCAGTCCATCCATCCATCTTCATCACTGCTCGTAGTGGGAGCTGCTGTTCTTTTTAATACATACAGTCCTTCTATCCACTCTGCTTTTGGCTCTTTGCTGGGCCACTCAGTCCAGTGTTAGATGAACTTGAAGCACTTCGTCTTGTCGTGGGGTAAACGAGTCTTAAACAGCACAGAGTCCACGCGAAACTGCGTGTATAGCAGTGGCATGTAGCCGTACACCTTAACGAAAAAGTTGATGCACTTGTGGCGTTCGTGGAAATGTGAGTCATCGTGTGAAAGGGCCTGAGGGCAGCCGGGACAGCGGAAAGTCCAACGCGATGTTACCTAAGGTAGAAATAAAAGAATACATTTGTGATTTTTACTTTCAATTAAATTTGTGTGTCATTTGTGCATGTGGTTTGGAGGGTGGTCTCGTTATATTAGCCTTTCCAAAACCAAAAACACAACAGCAAACGTGTAAGGAATTAAACAGTTTTTGTCTGCTGCAATCGTTAGCATGTCCAGCTAACTAGCTTACAATAGTAACCAATTATTACATCCAATGCGAAGGGGCATTTCCTTAACCAACTTCATTAATGTGTATGTAGCCATCAAGCGCGTAATAAAGATCCTCTTTACAAGACTTACGTTTTAAAATTAGTCAGCTTGAAACATTAAAATGTCAGCTGGAATTGGAGTTTTAAACCTAATCAGGGAGCTAACATTAGCTTGATTAGCTTGCCAGCCAGCTACAGCTGATAAAACCTGCTAACTAGAGTTGTCATTTCAGTCAGCAAAAACGACGGGCATTGGCTCGAAATGAGAAGCCTGCTTTTGTCTAGCATGTCAAAAATTAAAGACTTGTTGCTTTGAAAGGTTACTAAGTATTTCCAGTGGTAAATCTGCCACCGTTATGTAATTGTAAACTGCATATGTGCCACGCAAAAGGGGACGGAGTTTAACAGTCAATTAAGGAAAGAAAAAACATCCTTAATTCAGCACCACTGATGCTTAGAAACAGGCAACTTATTTGCTGGTTTTATTCCTCTTATTAGAACTAAAAGAGTCCTAGTGCCTCACCAGTTAGGGCTCCACGTTCAAACTTGCCCCAAATTCATTATTCACAAAGCTTATTCCTAGCAGTGAATTGCTTTCAAGCAACACACTCCATCAAATCTGTCCTAAATTCCCCTCTGAAACACCCTGAATATTAACACCCCATTAAATCAAAAAGAACTTTAACTGAGAGCTCCTATGACATTTCTGTTCCAACAGCTTCCCTGGCTTGATTGCTATAATTATTTGTCTAGCCATAATATGCACTCCGGTAATAAATGTCCTTCCAATAGAAATCCAGGGGAAAATCAGGCATAACACACCAATTTGATCTTGTGTTTTTCATTTATTATTTGTGTGGAATATTGAATATGTCAGCTTGAGTAATGGCATGGCTAAGTCGGTAAAAATATCATATATACGCTAGTGCTAGAAGGAGATACAAAGTTTGCTGAGCACAGCCGGACTGCATGCCCTGTCCCTGACCTTGATGGGTGGTTTGCGGGTGATGTGAGAGACCAGGAAGTTCATGGCGATGTCCTCGCAGTTTATGTACTCGTCCACCATGTCCCTGATGGCCTGCGGCATCACGTAGGAGTACAGGTAGGCGTAATACTACAAAAACACAAGGGTGAAAACGTGAATGGGATTGCTTTGAGACGGCAAAAAGATACATTTGGCAGAATGTTTTACGTGTATTTTTGAAGGATGGGGAGTACAAGGTCTGACCTTGTGGAAGAAAGCAGCTCCTGTCAGAACCATGGAGAGCTCACAGGAGTAGTTGGAGTTGTAGAGCCAGGACTGATGGTTTACGTCCCATGCATGATACCTCCCAGGGAAACCCACGATGCGATCTCTGGCCTCGCGCCACACTCTGCCAGACACCACCAAACACAACATCAGCAGAACTCCTCATATTCAATCAAATTAAGTAAGGCTGACTGGGCAGAATTAATATACGTTTCATTAATTACTTTTTATTGTAGTTATTTGTTACTTTTTTAAGGTCGTTAGTTTGGTTTCCAAGTGTGTGTCTGAGCATATGCCACACTTTTACATCCATCTGTTTCAACTTGTCATCTATATAAGCAATGTGACAACTATTTGGCTCTTGGGAGCAATTAAGCAACTATTCTGTTGTCTTCTATTAGTACATGACAGCTTTTAAAAATCAAACTGTCACTCTTGGCTCATATTTACACAGACTGTAGCTCAGTCACTGCTAGAAAGTCTTGGACAAAAGAAAATGTGTTTCAGTTTCAGATTAGACAATTGGAATTCCTTCCGCAGACAAAGAAGATGCGAAAAAGAGCAGTCTAACATCTCAAATGAGCTCATGCGAGACCACCGAATTTTTGCCCTTTGGCGAGAGTTGAGGTGAGGAAATTCTGGGGGAGTTTGAGATCATACATGACACACACACAGCCAATTTGTACCTGCATGGACAAGCTGCTACAGCACCAGGTTGAAGACAAGTCAGAGGGAGGGAGGAGCATGTTTCCCCTTTTATTTTCTCTGGTGCAGTTTCTCCGTCAAACCACTGATTTCAGAAACGTGGTGCGTCTGCATTTTTTGGACATTTTCACTTGCCGGTTCCCCTTTCATTTTACTGCAAATTTGTGTTCTTTCGTCACACAAAACTATATCTAAGGTTGCAACCTATTATGTTTACTATTAATTATTAATTGACTAGCCCGTTTTACATTTGTAACTAATTTAGTAGAGGTTTATTTTCACTCTAACATTAAAGTGTACTTTTCTGTAGATCACTGAAATAAATCCATGTTAAATCCACTTTGAATCAATGTTGTGACCAAATAAAACATGAAAGCTTCCAAGGTGGGTGAACACTTTCTATAGGCACTGTGAAATGCAGAAAGTAATAAGAAAAATGCCCAAATTTTCTCTTTAGGGTGTCGTATATAGTGTCTTGTATAATCCCTTGAATCTCATGGATTCGGCCACTATCACTGACCTGAACCCGAACATGATCTCATCATGGCGGAGATGAGCGTCATCATCAATTGACAGGATGGCCTCGGTTTCAACGGCATCCCAGGGAAGGAAGCGGTTGTTGAGGCTGTTCTTTTCTGTGCGGACAACCTACAGGAGCAAGACAAGATTCTGCTTAGCAACAAAATTTCTGTCTTCATTTTTGTGAGTAGTGAAACTTTTAAGAAACTACCTACAGCAACTCTACTTAGTATAGTACAGTATACTTTGAGAAATACTACACACTCCGTAAAGTTGTGGGCCAGAGAAAACTAAACAATGAGCTGACAGACGTTAAGACACGTAGAGGTGAGTGAAACACTGTGGGTGCATCACTACTCTACTCCTAATGGTATCAGGCTGCATATGACTCATGATTAAACCAATTCTTTTCAATCAGCTTACCACAGAAATATTCTTTCTATACATGAGTGTTAAGTGCTTTTTAGTTTGGCATACGATTTAGGTATACATATGCCATATAGAAAAGTATAAGCTTGTCCAATCTTAGTGCCAGGAGACTCTTCTAGGGCTGACAAATACAAAGTCCATTCATCAGTTCCTCTCTCACAGCTTACCACTTGTCCACAACATTTCGGTCACAAACTAATGGCGTGAATATGAACTACATGAATATTTTATTTTTCAGGCTTAATTTAAGAGCACAAATGTAATTATTCATGGACGTCGGACTTCTTCACAGCCTTTTAGTTAAGCTGCTAGTAATTTGTATGGTCTCCGGCGGAGTTTCAAAGAGGCACTGATCCAAACTGCTCATTGACATGTGCTTAAGAAAACTTCGCACCACCTCTGACACATCAGAAAGGTTACAGATTACTGGTTTTTTTTTATCCAGAGAGACAAGATGATAAGTAGATGTATTATAAATAAACTAACACCATTTAGATGAATGCTTGTACATTTGATGAATTGGAGGATATTTTTGAAGAAGAACTCACCACAATCGGGAGGCCGATGTCTGGCCACAGTAGGTCATCTGAAGGAGGCTTTGGTGAATTCCACACCACCACCACCTTGTTGAGGTACGGCAGTCCATTCAACCTCTCCAGAGAGTTCATCAGCACCTCCTCCCTCTCATACGTCAACATGACCACAGTGAATTGTTCTCGGGGGACGTTCCCTCCTAGAGCTGCCTGAAACTCCTTCCCAGAGCCTCCTGTACCTCCACCGATAGGCCTGAAACCAGTACCTGAGCCAAGAAATTTGGCTTCAGATGGAAGCACAGGGTCCAGAGGGGTATGAGGAAACAGATGGAAAGGCCCCGGGGCCCGGTTCCATGCTCTATATGTGTCCGCAGCTGTGTATGTGAAGTTACGAAGAAAGCGTGGAGAGGCGTACGGAGGCTCAGTCTCAACAGGACCCAAATCTAGATCACCGTTGTCAGCCAGGTTGGCATCAGTTCCTGCCAGCTTCCCTGCCTTGTGAGGAATCTCGTGGGCGGGCTCTTCTTTGATGGGTGCAGCAGGAACCTGGATGCTGGTTCTGATGCTGGCCAGGAGGGTGTTAAGAACATTCTCCGAGGTAGAAAAGTAGGCCTCCCAGAGGAAGCGGCCCTGCCGCCTCATAGCTAACATGTCATTGTCAGATAGGCTGCGGAGAAGGAAGTGTAGCTCTGTGACACGAGGCTTGGGGACTATAATGGCAGCTTCCCTCCATCGAATAAACTGGTGATATGGTAGTCTGGAGTGATCACCCAACACAACTGGAATGGTCCCTACCTCTAGGGCCTCAAAGAGCCTCATCCCACAGCCTGTTGAGGCCACCAGCTGTCCATCCCCTGGAGCAATCACCAAGGCAAAAGTTGACGCCTTGAGCACCTCTAGCCTGTCCTCCCTCTCTCCACAAAGAGCCCACTCAGTTGGCAAACTTGGTCGCGGGTTCTTACAGGTGAACTCCACCAGCACCTGATCCAGGTGGCTGTCCTGCACTGCCTTTAAGGTGCCGATGATGCGATCATCATAGTCGGCTGGTGGGTCTCCTTCCATTTCCTCCTCAAAAGACTGAGGGGGTGTCTCCTGTAAGCTGCTCCTCAGTGACTCCACCCTCTCCCCCTGAAAGGTAAAGAGGTATTTCCTCTTTACAGGAACTTGAGGGGGCACTTCCAAAAAGTTTGGTTCAGAGAGGGCATGAACCAGTGGGGACACAACCAAGTCAAAGCCCTCACGGTACTGCTGCTCCAGGAAGGTGGACTGAGCGATTGCCGCCCGTCCTGTGCTTACATTATACAGGAAGTTCTGTGTCATGGAATTTCTGGAGAGATGCACCAGTACATGGTTGTGTCCATCAGATCTCCAGTATGGAAGAGCTTTTAGTTGCTTCTCCAGCTCTGAAGGAGATGGCAGTGGGGAGGAGGAGGACTCCTGTAGCTCCCCTACCAGCACCAAATACAGACAGGCAATGCTGGGGTTATCAGTTACATAAATGTTGCTCTTAACTGATGCTGCAAAAGCCTGCTTCACCAATGGGTCAAGATAGTCCGCCCATGTATAGGAGGCTGTGTCATAGACATACACAGGAAACCCAGACGTAAGAGGGCAGCGCGCATAGTCAAAGCAGGAGCGTAAGCGGCAGGAGCGCGCAGACTTGGGTGGTGGCAGTCCGGGGTCCTCCTTGTCTGGCAGCAGCCTGACTGGCAATGATAGCTTCGGCTGATTCTGTGCCATAAGTTCTTTATAGGAATGCTCTGTCTGGCTGATAACATTCTTCAGCTGTAGCAGATCCTGCTTGGCGCTGTCAATGCTGCGCTTGCAGGCCTCAATGCGCAGGTTGAGTCGGGCAATCTCTCCGTTGAGCTCCTGCCTCTTGGCCTCCAGCTGCAGCAGCTCCTCACTGACCGACTCACGGATTCGGCACAGATCCTGCACATGTTTGGCCTCACATAGTTCACCACCAGGCCGCGGCCCAAAGATGCGTTTATCAGGACCCCCAGCTTCGTCGATGGTAGTGAGGTAGTAGTGGGCAATAAGTGGGAAAAAGACCAGGATGAAGAAGAGCATGAAACTGAGCCAGGTGAGACGCACACGCCGCAAAACCCATGGCTGGCCACCGGCACCCACCCCTCCACCGTTACGCTGCATTGTTGACTCACTCAGTCTGCTCCTTGCCCCATCAAGGAACTGTTGCTATGGGGATCAGCAGCAGCAGCCATGGTACAACCTTGTCAGCAAGGCAGTGGGATGGATACTAAATCTTCAAAGCTGGGATGTAGCTCTGCCCTTCTGTAAAGGTCATCCGAGGCAGTTTGCCTCCTCTTAAGAGTCCCGTTGGTATTGGCTAGAGGTGCAGCCTCACCGGTATTCTAATATGTACTCTGATGTGTTATAGCCCACGCAAACCAATGCCATTTCTATTGTGAGGTTCAGCTATTCTTTGAAATCTGTGTCAGAAAATAATCCTGCATCTGGAGAGGGGTTCCCCTAGATGTGTGATGCAGGGAGGGCATGGCTGCTCACAGGTCAGTTAGATAGCTGGGTGGGCCAGTGGCATCTATCTGGGATGTGCTCATTTACTGGCTCCTTGTCAGGAATTACTATAGACATGGGGCTTCTGAAATCTTTTCTTTCTTCTCAAAACAGGAACCTGGGAGAGACAACAGAAAAAAGAATGAGTGACAATAATTAAAATTGTAGTAAGAGAAGCAAAGTGACTGTTTAATTATAGAGCTGGTTTAGACTTGCTCTATATTAACAAGTGCTATGACATAAACTGTTATGATCTAGCGCTATATAAATAAAATTGAATTGCATAGACTAGTTCAGACCACAGATTATTTCCATTGCTTTAATATAAAAAACTCAACATAATCACGCTATTTTCAACACTGTTGTTCTGGATTACTTCTCTAAAGTGTTATTGTCCGATGTCAGTCACTGCAGGTGTGTGTTTACATCTCAGCCAAACTGTATGTTGTAGTAACTTACAAGTGCCACAAGATGGCAGTAGCTACATTTCAAGAACCATACGGGAACTAGGCAAGTCAATTCATTTCCACAACACTTTCCTGCAAATGTTACACAATAAAAGCCTTGTTAAGAAATGAAGGTTAAGGGATTCTGGCCACTGAAACAGTAGAATGCTTTTAATTAGAAACCGATACAGGAAGTGTTGAGTAATAGCGTGATGCAGTAGGTAACAAGGTAACAGTAACATGCTGCAGGATCAAAACGAGGCTTCGTACTAAAATGTGACCAATTATACTCATCAAACAGAGGGAATTAGAAACAAAGGCCTGCCTCTAATACAAGCCTGCTTCCTTAAAGGCCCCGGCAGCTATCTGAGGAAATACAATATATAATATTTCATGCACTTCTCAAAACGTTTGACTGAGGACAAGATGTGACTAAAAATGTGGTTGGTTCGTGAGACCAAGATGCATTTAGTAAAGGAAACTCATTAGATACAACCTAGTTGGTCACATTTTTCCTTTGTATTAATAAGGAGGACAGTCTTGTTTGTCATTACAGAGACATGAGATGTGAAAGGCTGTAGGGCCACAATATAGTCTGGCTTTCCATAGTCAGCCACTGTAAACGTTTTTTTATAAAAGCAAGACTGTGCAGCTCATCTAGTTTTCACTGCATTATGTGCATGATTGCCTGGTCCAGGAGGAAAAAACAAATAAATAAATAAAAATCAGTGTGCCGCAGAATACCAGTGAGTATGTTTCTTTCAATTTCCTCTCCCTCCAAATCAAAGAGACGGAGCACAAAATAGGGGAGAGCCATCACTAAAAACTACACACAATAGGCGAACCAACACCAACAGCACCTCAGTAAATCTCATTAAAGGCCTCCTCCTGCATCCCGACCTCATCACTGACTCAAATTACCGAGCATCCGTGATAACAGTCCATCTCAGAAAGTGATGGGGAATTATCTTCACTAGCTCAGAAGAGAAAACAGCTCAAGGCTTTCACAAAAGGAAACCAGCTGCACCTTCTGATGCAACTACTATACTTTCGCATGTTTTATTTGAACATCTTCAAATCCTGTTCATTAGGCCACTGGAGGTGTGCTTTCCAGTGTGCTTGTGTATAAGAATAATTTCAAATACATGTTCCTCTTCAGCTCACGTTCATTTAGGAACTGGTTAGAAAAGACTTCAGTTGCATTTTAAGTGTGCAGATGTTTTGAAAAGACAGCTCTAGGCTAAAATCCTCAGCAAAACTGGAAGTTATAGAAGCTCCCCTTAAACGAGCGTGACCTAAATTTCACCAGATTGTTGTCTTCCACGAGCAGCAGACAGCCTGCTTTCCTGAGCTCAAGTTATTTCACACCACAGTGCAAACCCAGAGGATGTCAACCGATAGGCCCAGTGCCAAACAGTCCTCATCAAATAGATTACTGAACCCACAACACCGAAAGTGAGCCTTGATTAAGGAGTGCAGTTCAGAGTGACACAGTTACAGAGACCAGAGGCAAAAAAGGAATGCAGGCGGTGTTTACCTTTCGCCGAACATAACAGCTCCTCTTGATAAGGATATTATTCCCAGAGGCTACTGGTGAATTCAAACCTCTGCGGTTGCAACGCTTTCACTGCTGCCTGGTTAGATCAAAATGTAGACAGATACCATCATAAAAGCAAACATAGGGATAAGCCATCTTTCATTCTAAGTCAAGTAAATCACTCCTCCCTGCTGCCTCCATGTTGACTGGCATTTCTGATGTTTAGAGATTACTACTCCCCCGGCTCTCCTGAAAAACAGCATCTTGCTATACAGCTGGCGTGTGTGCGTCTGTCAAATAGAGGAATGAGGAAAGGTACTGGCCAATCATATGACAGGCACGTGATTTCATTTTGCCTGAAATGACCGACATCCTGCTGCTACTTGTCTCCTTGTAGCTGCATGTCTGAATGCACCCTTAAACCTTACATACCATCAGGTTGCATGAAGTTAAACTTGAAAAACTGTTTTCTGCTGACAAATAAAATGTCCTCATGACTTGCAATATACTTTGAACACACATCTAGAGTGATTAATCCGTCGAAAGAAAATGAATTGCGCTTTGGAAGACTCTTTGGGTTTTGTATTGTTGGTTGGACAAAAGAAGCGATCTGAAGACGGCACTTTGGGCTCTGGGAAATTGCGATGAGCATTTTTGACGTTTCTTTGCCTTTTTTATAGACTCCTCGATAAATCGATAATGAAAATAACCATTATTTGCAGCTCTACACATCTCTGTCCATGCACTTTTCTCTTCATCAGACACATTTCATTTTTAAATACAACTAAAGATGTTTCATTATCATTAATTTCCTGATTATTTTCTTGATTAACCTTTTTGTCAGAAAATAATGAAAACTGCTGATCATAACCAGAGGTAGTTTTTTCACATCAGAGACGCTAATATTTTTAAGCACTGGCCCCACGGGCCAACAAGCCCCTACATTTGGTGGCCAAAGTACATGTTTGGTGGCCCAAAAGTAAATGCATTCAAAAACAATACAGAAAAGGCAATTTTACTTAACTGTGACACTTCAATAAATGAAAAGACAACAAAAAATATATATTTTCAGAATCATTTATTTCCATAGAAAGTACATATATATTCTATATAAAAAATCTGAAAGTTTAAGAAAATACACAAAAAAAGATACAATCCTTTTTGTTTAAAACAACATAACTTAAGATTACCGTAACAGTATTTATTGCATTGCAGTATTTGTGAATTGCAGTGTTCCAGTTCCTGCACAGACACAGATGTGTCCATGTCTAGAAATCAGGCATTTATAAGCTCCGGATCCTTGGTCCTGCAGTCGGTGGAGGAATCCGCAAGAACCGAAATATAGATTTGGGGGATGAATATAAAGCAGAAAGTTGCCGAAAACAACATTAACAGCATTAACTACGAGCAACTAGCTGCAATATAAAGAGAGCTAGCCAAGACGGCAAATGAAGAGTAGCTACATCGTTACTTTTCTTATTAAATTAGGTAGCCAACGTAACCAGCTAGCTGCTCTACTTACTACCAATAATGCTAGAGCATCTAGCTAGCCAACTAGATTGTAATTAAAACAACCCACCATGCCATGGTTTTGTTGTTTGCATATCCGTGCACCATATACACGCCGTTCTTCACATGGAGGTCGATAAGCCCAGGGAAAGCACTGAATGCGATCTGGTTACGTACAGAACAGTATGCAATGTTGAAGATCTTAATCATTTCACCCTGCTGTCCACTATCCATTTGACGTATGTGTGTCTCCGTGGGTGAGACACTATTACATTTATGATGATATGAAACAGGAAAAAGAAAAAAAAGCAGAAAATCTACACATTTGTGAATCTGAAAATTACAAAGGTTACAAATGCTTTTCTCCTTTACGCCTTGTCAAACAGAGCTGTGTTATCCGGTGGCACTAAGCATGAAGCCACCTGGATACTTCTGTATTTACAATACTACCAAGATACTCAACAGTTGCTGATTTGAATCTTCCAAATGACAGCATACTGAGCACCAGGATGCGATAAGAGTAGAGATACAGGAGTGAATGTTCAGTGCATTATTAGCTGCAAAAGGTGCGGCCACAGTCAAATTAGGACACAGAGCAACCCAGGTTAACATTAGACAAGAGGCTCTGGTCCTACAAAGTAAGAACAGGCCAGTGGCTTTTGGTGTAGTTAGGAACACGTAGTAAAAGCTCCCAGGACATACGACCCTCTGAATGCTGACCCTCATCCTGCTGCTCAGTGATGTGCCTGAGGTGCAGCGTGAACGGGAGGCAACTACCACAACAGTCTGATTAATTGCTGCATGACTGCCAGTGTCACAGGGGTAATGGCAGACAGATGTTGGCAAATGCTCTTGCTAAGCCTAATCTGGAGCCAAAAACATGCCGGTTAAAAAGCTCTGCCCGTGGCTGCTTCTGGGAAGCAGAACAACACACAGACACATACGGTACACAGATAGAAACTAAATCTCAATCTCTTCAGTCGTAGCTGCTGAATGTCTTCTCTCTGCTGCAGCCAGCTTAATATGACTGCTTTTTGCGTGGAGAACACACAGGGACTTATCGATCGCTCTGGACTTAGTTTGTGGATGATCAATGATAATGCCATCATTACCTACGGCTGAGCTGCGATGTGGTTTGGTGTTAAGTAACTAAAGGGCTGCTGTTGTAGCTTATTTCACTTGCAGGCTTTAGACATACACGGCAGCACAGGTATAAGAATGCACAGAAAAAATTTGCATTCACACAGAAACAGACATGCCCGTCCTTGCCTTCCCCATATGCACAACAGTCTGCAGGCACATTTACAGCACAATATAGTCACTATATGGCTGCAGTAACATAATTATTTTGAAAGATATTTCCATGTCCAATTTCTTCCTCACAGGCAACTAATCTCTGGATATTATAGTGTCAAAATTCCATTACTCATGCCGAAAATCAATGCAAATTTGATATACAATCCAGCCCCTTTTCAGATGGCAAAATCCTGCAACACTTTCAAAGCAAACGGTCTGTAGTCTTCTCGGGGGAAAGGAGAACCAGATGACCCAGATAGAAAACCTTTTGCTCCACATGGTGAGCACTGAGCAAGCAATGACTTAGTCAGCAAATTACTGGTCAGGCCTATGAATAACGCAGACTGCATTAGTCTAGCCGTCCATTCATTTGATTTGGAAGTATAAAAACTGACAAGGTGCATTTAACTTGGGCGTTAACACCAATGGAGATCAAGTTCTTAGCTCGTGCCAAGTCAAAGAGTGTGAAAGAATGCAATGTTTACCAGCACTCGGGGCTGCATCATGTTGTGATTAATACCAAGCAGATCTGGGGAAAATATCTGCATGTATAATATTCAAAGTCAAAAGCATAACAGCAGCAGGTGCTGAGCTCTGCTGAATGAAGAAGTGGGACGCTGCTTCCAAGTTCCCAAACATTTTAGGAAAAGCGTTTGCATAAATGTTTGAACAGTCTCTCTGCACACTGGCTGTGCTTTCTGAGACAGTCCTGAAATTCCTCCATGGAAAAACGGGAAGCCCAGATAAAATTGACATCCAAATGTCACACGTTTTTGCTTGACCACAATCAACTCAAGGGTCACATCTCGTGTTTGGATGAGTGAAAGCTGAAGTTTCTGAGGAGTTGGGCTGAGAGTGAAGTTGGGAGTGAGGGTGGTTGGTGTTTTTCCCGCCTCTCTTTGAGGCATCTGACTGAGCTTTTGACAGATAGTGAGACAAATTGAGGGATTTGACGGCCGACAGAAAGATCACACAGCTTGCATTTTTAATAAGGCCCTGGTAGGAAGGCTCCAAGAGGTAGCTACTGCAAGGACTGAAATATTAAGATGAATCTTTGATTTTTCTTCTAATGTCTCAAGAAATAAATAAATAAAGCGCTAACTTCTAATAAGACCGACAGCGATTTTCCACACCACTTCAAAACACTCTCTTCCACTGCTTATATGTATGACTCACTGCAAAATCAATCTGACAATAAATAATGAACAGACAAAATAATAAACCAATCTGTAATTGGTCAGACAGCTCCTTCATAATCAATGAGTCTGGTTGGGCTTCTGGGTGTTGCTGATTAGTGCTTAGCACAAACTACAGCTGAGGCTGATGGGAATGTCAGTTTTACAGACATTTAGTCATAAACCAAAGTATTGGACAAACTGAAATTTTGACCTGATGAAAAGTCAGGGCTCATCCTGAGGGGAACATGCTTGTCTGCACCAAATTTCATGGCAATTGCCCCAAAAGCTGTTGAGATATTTGTATAATGTCTGCTTCCCAAATACCTGCAGCACTGTAGAATGCTCTCTTTAAAAAAAACTTTTACTTTGTTATATTTAGAAACCGTACAATGTTTCTCTTCAACAGGTACAGGGATTTAAACATTTAAATAAAAAAAAGGGAGAATCTACAGTGTTGTCTTTGGAAAGCAGAAATCGCCATACAATGTTTGGACTCAGCGACGGGACAAGAAAGCTGTGCACACTGATTGCTGGGATATTTCAATGAAAAACTAAAACTTCAACCTTATGGTGTCACAAGAGGAAAGGTCAGGGGGGTCACCAAAGTTATTGGATTCATCTACTGGGGACTATGAATGTCTGTACAAAATCTCATGGGAATTTATCTAATAGTTGTTACTTTACCTTGGACCAAAGTGGTGAACCAACCAACCGACTGTGAGAGACTGACGATATCTGACAGAAAAGAGCTGTTCCAAACCACAATCAGAAAGAAGCCAGTCCAAGGACAAAGGAAGGACTCTTTCTGCAGTGTTATGACGTACACACATTAATACCCAGGTATTTCTCTAAAGTCAGCCACTTAGCACTTCCCCTGCAGCAGTAGGAAGGTTATATACTGGGGTCACTTATAAACGCAGTGAAATCAATAAGAAAAATAACATACTGTTGTTTTTTTTCCTCCATAAATAAATTCTCTGCACATGTATTACATTACAATAGCTGCTGAGGGCACTGAGCGTTTAGCATTTGTTTACCTTTTCTGAGCTGATCACGGGTATAGTCATAAATTTGTTCAATCATAAGTTGTCTGTTCTAATTACTGCATTCTGTCCCTAACATGGAGCTGTACTAGCGCCAAAACAATTAATCGATTAGTCCACCGACAGAAAATTAATTGGAATCTATTCTGAAAATGTATTCATTGTTTAAGCAATATTTCCCCCTGAGCAAAATGCCAAACAATTCCTTCTTCCAGCATCTCTAATGTGTGGATTTGCTTTTCTCAGTTTTATATAATTGGAAATGGAATATCTTTGGCATTTAGGACATTCAATGAGGTCACCTTGGGCTTTAGGCAATTGTGACAGCCATTTTTCACTATTTTCAGACATTTTATAGACCAATTAATCGATAATAAAAATGTTCTTTGTTTGCCGCCCTAAGCTGTCCTTTCAAGGAAAAAAAAAGGAAGTGAAAACTGAAGCATGTGAGTGTTGTAAATCCAAATACACAACATTTTAGCTTACTGCAGCAGTGAGCACAGGCCTCTGGAGGTGATGCTGCTGCACTTCAGAAAATCATCATGCCTGCTGGGACTCTTTGTTACCCTGATGCATCTCTCGTATTAAGGGGCTCTGGCTCCTTGTGCTTGTAGACAACCCTTCTCATAATTAATTGTGATTTCATGGAGAGAATCAAGGTAGGGCATTCCCTGTGGAGGTGATTGGGAGGTTTTTACAGGGGAAGGCACAGTCACGGGGCTGTGTGAGGGGAGCAGCTGCTGCAGCCATGGATCACAGCTCAACTGCAGATGGCTGACTGAGCCATCTCAAGGACCTTCTTCACTCAGAAATTACAGAGGTGACTGCAGGGTTGTGGAGTGGTACTCAAAACAGTCATGAAAATACTTTTTTGGATCCAAGAATTATGTTTTTATATTTATCCTTCTATCTTCCACATACATGTCCTTTTTATTTAATGGTAGTTTTTTTTCTGGAGGACCACTTACTGGCTTTAGTTACATAAAGTTTCAAGAAAATGTATATGTACATATTGAGTACAGGTACAGAGGGACTCTGATGTGAATATCTCATATCTGAAGCTTCTATTCATGCAATTGTTTGACCATGAGAGAGAGATCAGAGTGCGGTCGATAAGCAATAACAATAAAGGCTTGTTAACTGAACCTTAACAAAGCAGTGTCTATACCTCTTTGTGAATTCATTTCCCTTTCTTATATCAAATGCGAGGATTTTGCTCAAATTTATTTGACATCACTGTAAACTAAACATTGGGTTATTGAGTTGTAGAAAAGAAAACTAATTTCAATATGTCATCTGGGGTTTAGGGACATTGTGATTGACATTTTTAATGATTCCCTCATATTTTATAGCTTGCAGTATTTGCATGCACGCTAACGGATGGGGCCTTATTCCAGTTTTGAGAAACCTGAATATGATGGCTGGTGTACTCCGATTGACAAAGTGATGTGTCAACACCTCATCCAGGGTTTCCATCACTGTGCAGGTGCATTATTAACCAGATTTTGTAGCAATTATTGAGTAAAACAAAAGAAATATTTTATATGGTAACAGTAATATACAAAATAAACTATATGGTTGCTCGTTTGCCTTTTCTGGTGATCAGACGGATCTGTGTGGGCTACTGCAGCCATCAAAGTACGTCCAATAATAAAATTCCTTGTTTTTGTTATTCGAAGTGTCTGACAACGTTATGGAAAGGGTCCCTTCAGAGACAGACCATTTGTTAAAGAGTAAGATCCTTTTGTTTAACCAGAAACAGTGTCGTCTTCCTTCCTTCTCCTCAGATTTCTGTTTCTGGTTAAACAAAAAAATCTCTTTAAGAAGTAAGAAGTAAAAACATGACAACGGTACTTTGGTATTACTCACATTGGTGCAAAAATCCAATTCAAATCCTAACAGTGCTGCTCATTAATTAGCAACTTTAATAGCAATGGCCTATTAGCTTCCATGCTCTGATGGAGGACAGTTTCTTGCTTAATGTCATCATATAGTCCAACTCTAATGTGGTTTATTGAAAATGCTTTTCCGTGCAGGCTTAATCAAAGACGTTTTGTTAATTACATTTTCAAATAACCGTATCAAACTTTAAGGACCACACCGTGTATCTGCACTGAAAACCTTCCAGTGAGGCTGGTGGGAGTTGCTTTCTGCAGTTCCTTTTATTATCTAATAACTCTGAAGAGATGACAATGAGGCCGTTATGATCATCAGGAGTATCGCTGTGGTGTTGACCCAGCGCAGAAGCAATTAAGATCGCTCTCCTGGACCCCCTCCTACTCAGTGCAAAATATATGAGGGTGTTGACCTTTATCTCTCAGTGTGTGCATTAAATAGTGAGCGAGACAAAGACAAACGGAGGTAGACAGAAAACCCACCATTCACTGCCCTGTTGTTTGGAAACTAACATCCCACACGACTTGTCTGGTGATGCGTATTTATAACTTTGCTGAAACCCATTTTGCGCGGGCAGAGACAGAGAGCTGTCGATAAACAGAAAGAGACACCGAGAGATTTGATAACCAGAGAAAGAGAGGGAGAGAAGGAATGAGTTCATAATGACAGATGGGCCTCGGTGCCTTCGCCATCCAAGCGCCAAAGCTCTAGCAATATGACAAAGATTGTCCTTGCGGGATTGCACATGTTCCGTCTTTTACAATCCACGGTCAAACATATGTAAAATGTATGCATGGAAAGATCACCCACAGTATCCAAACATATTGTTCTGGCAACTTGAGCCATCTGTGTCTGTAAGGGCTGGGAGAGTGATCAACAAAATGCATCACGCTGGCTACGCGGCGAGCGCTAATCTGTCACTGAAGCCTCTGCTGCAAAACTGCTGTGGCATGAGCTGCCACGTAGGGGTGAGGCGAGGAGAGACTCTCACTGCGTTGGTGAGAATTGAGTATGTGACAGCCAATTAGAGTCGGACCAGATGTACAGACACACAGGACTCCCACATGTTTCAGCACAACAGCAGCTCGAGCATTTTTCCTAATGAGCACCAACTTCTAAAATAAAGAAAATCCTCTAAAAGAAAAGGGATACTCTTGACATTTTTAAAATTTTACTTGCCTTTTCTTTGCCAGAAACCTCGCACGGGAGGCAAAAATTGAATTATGTATCCTTCGGTTTCCCAAGAAATGGTTAGTGAGCATTGTTACTTTGGTCCTCCCTAAAAACAAAAAGGACAGAGTTTGCAATTTGCAGCTTGTTCTCTTTCTTTTCTTAAATTATGGTTCTACTGGTATCGTTGTTTGAAGGCCAATATCCATGATGTCTTTTACTGAATCTGTTTTAAACTCAAGTGCAGCCAGTAATTGCCCATTTTAAAAAGGTTAAAAACATTAAGTGTTAACCCCAGAATTACAGTTTCCCAGGAATGAGAGAAGTGAAAGTGTTAAAGTTAGACTGAATCTACACTGTTCAAATATAGATGTGTGAGAGGAGTCTAGCGATCGGACTCCAGGCAAGACGCACAGCTAATTGTTCTTGATGTGGTGAGAAAAGCAGCATTTGACCATTTTTCGTGGCTTTTCCTCTTCCTGCACAGACTGGGCATACATTTGACTTGTGACATTGTATTTTTCTATGAGGTGGGTTGCTACTAGCATGATCTACAGCATCTCCGAGTTCACATAGCGCATGCCTGAAGAGTTAAATGTCTTCCTAAAGTGTCTGCCTGGAGAGTATATCCTGAACTTTCTATTATGTCTCCCACAACTGTACAGAGACCTGCTGTGGCACTAAAGCTTCGATTTACTGCGGAGAGTACGCCTAAATACATGTCTGTAGCGACTATCGACTTGATTATCAATCATTTTCACTTTATCCAACAGTGCAGAAAATAGCTGACCCAGCTTTCTTGATTAGCCCACAAAGCTGGTGCTGATGAGCTTCCTGAATGTGATATTGTTGATTGATCAGAGGAAGAAACTACATGAACTGACAGACAATGTCACAGTTGTTAAGAAAGTAGTCAAACATTTAACTTTCAGTAGGGAGGAATTATCTTTTGAACTATATGAAAAACTAATTACAAAAAAAAAAAAAAAAAAAAAGGACTCGGAGTGCAAGGTCAAATGTTTCACTTTGTTCCCCGAAGGTCCAAACTGTTTGCCTGGCTAATATTGTTTCCCTTTGAAATAACAATTGGGTTAATGGCTCCTTTGCACAGTGTGAAGCTTAATTTACAGAGTTTTTTTTTTCTCAGGCTGACATTTAAAAAGGTGGTTGTGTAAAATTAGATCTTCGCTTTTGAGCAGCACTGACTGGTCAATGTTTACCGTATTATCATTCTCATAAATAGGTCTCTTGAGTGTGGAACAAGAAATCTTTAGCCAACCAAACTTCAAAACACACTTCTCATCCATGTCCTGTGATATATTGACAAGCCCCGTCTTCAGAAGGCCTGCAAGCTGTTATTTGACCCATTCATTACCAAAAATCTAATTACAGGCTGTCATGGGCACTCATTTAACCATTTGCAACTACATAATTACTTTAGGCAGAGATGAAAAGGGACAGAGGAGTTTGAGGCTACAGACAGGCCCGTCATACACTGCCAACCGCTGGCAGAAACAACTCAAGTGTCACCTAAAACAGACACCAGTTTCAAGATGAACATGGCTGTATTTACCAGCACTGTGTGGCTCACATCACAGTAGTATGCCATTGCCAGAATGTATTTTCGTACTTTATATTTACACCGATCTCTATACCTACTAATGCTACTATCTCACATCTTCACTTAAATCCCTTGGAAATAACCTCTAAATACAGTACTAAAATACTTTTTTACTCATTTTATAAAATACATTTTCTTTTTGGGTTGCTTTTCTGTTTCAGTGTGTAAAGAATTAGACAATGATGTCAAAAATGTCCTTCATGGATCAATAGTCTTTCCCCTCCATCAGACGGATAACTATTAGCATTATGGGTTTCAGATTAGCATTTATTGCTTCATAGATTTCAGCCAAAATAAGACTGCTGCTGACGGTTGTCTGGATTTGTCTAACTAGGTGCCTATCAAATATGTCTTGCTAGAGCTATGCAGAGTTAAATTAAGTCAGTCAAGAGCTTGGGGACATTTCATAAGCCGAAAGGTCACAATTTCGAAGGGCGGGGTCACTCTTAATTAGTTGCCTGGTCTATAATCAAGCTTTATCTGGAGCAAAGTGAATCCAGTTGTCGCAACTACAAGAACTTCAACAGCTGAATGTTACAACAGTTTGTCCAAGACAGGAAGAAGAATGAGGGCAGAAAAAAAAAAAAACCCATAGTCTTTTTGTATTCCAGAGTGGAAGCTACGTCAGTGATTGAATACATGTCAGGTTCACTGCAACAGAGGCTCTCGTGTGTCAAAAGAAACCTCTTTCTTTCTTTGTCTCACTGCAGCAACATCTAAGGCAAGGTTGAACAATGTGCACTGAGGCACAGAGTCCACGAGATCCTGTCTTCCTATATCTAGGTAGGGTAACACATTAAGAGCGATACTCATATTGGACGGGTTATGTACAGGGAGGAAGTACCATCCAGAACTGTGAACACATTAGGCCACTGGGGATGGATATAACTACGTTCATCCAGGTGGTCGCCATGTGGTGGTGAACAACACAACACTGAAACCCTGTGACCTCTCAGCGGTTATCACACACCATCTACAGTCACCATTTCTCATGAATAAAAGTAAAGCCATAATTAGACAAACGTTTCCGTGTTAATCCACAGCAGAAACTCAAATGTTAAATGATAACAATGTGTCAGGGCCCTGGTATAGTGCATAATGGCTCATGGCTTACTGGCCAACCTAAATGTAACAGAGCCACCGCTTATGTTAGTACTTACTTACACCTGTGCATTTCTTGCTATAATTAGCCAAAATGTCTACGGTGAAGAAAAAAAAAAAAAAAAAGAAGACGCCATTATGTCCACAAGCACACCTGCTGATTTCAAGTTTACAAGTGTGGCGTTACATCTACAAATGCCACAGGAAGGAGAATCCAAAAAATAACTTAGTGCCTTTTGCCTCTGTCTCTAAGCCCTCAAAAAAAAGTTGTGAACAGCTGTGCACTCTGTCTGAACACTCTGCAAATGGAAGTATGACTCCAAATATTTGCTTTGACGAATTAAACCAATTGTGAGGTCTCTGCCAACTCCCTCTCCCAGCATCAACAACCACTCTGTGCCAGCCCCACAATATCAGCATTTCAGCTAAACCCATAAACAGGACTAGTTTGTAAGCCATGATAATCACAGAAATATAGCCCATGTCTGGCCAACACTCAAGTGATTTAAATCCACGGAGCACTGTCCTCATTCCCTAAATAAATCCAATTTAAACATATATCACTTTGATCCCATTAGCATAAATATCTTGACAGTCAGTGGTATTTCCTTTGTAGACATGTATCTGTTGATTTTTTAAAAGACTGCTGAAAAGTTTTGAACTAAAAGCAAGAAAATGATTGGCACGATATAAAACATGCAGCTGACACCTTCAGACTGTAAAGCAGCCACAGAATAGCTTAACATAGAAAGTCCATGCACTTAAATAAATATTGGTTGCGGTTTTTTGGCACGTTGCACAAAATAGTATCGTTTCTGGTTACTTTCCGAATTAATCGTTTCAACATTTAGTCTATGAAATGTCAGGAAATAGTAAAAGATTTTTAAAAAATGTGCTCTTCACATGTCTTCTTTTGTCTGACCAACAGTCAGAAACAAAGATATTCAATTTGTATGAAACAGAGAAAAGCGGCTTATTCTCATATTGGAGAAGCTGCAACCGCAGAATGTTTGGCGTTTTTACTTGATAAATGACGATTATCAATGATTATCCAAATTGTTGGCAATTCATTTTATGTCCATTTACTAATTTGTTTTAGCTCCATCCTTCAACCTGGCTTTCCCCTGCAAATATAGAACTTTAGAGAAAAACAGTTAGTGGGGAGCCCAGCAAAATAACACACAAGCCATGAAATCCTGCCCTCCTAACAAATAAATCCTCTTGTTATCTTGCCATAGCAGTGGCAGCAGCCCCACTTGCTGTGTCCTCCTGAGAGCTCTTCCTCTCCCCCTCCTGCCGTAGACCATAACAGACTGACTCAGTCCGACAACAGCTGCCAGAACCCCGCATGCCTCGTCCTCCAGACACCGATGGATTGTGGGAAGGGAGCCAGGGTGATTAGCCCCTGACATGGGAGAATAATTGCAATGTACCACCCCAAAAGACATTGCACCTGAGTGTCAATGTAGGGCATTCACACTGCTTTAAGTCATTCTGTTAATGCCTGGTCAGCCTTGCAAATGAATTGGGCTTGAACTCGGCATGTCAGTAACAAGTGGCAGGATTTTGCGTGGGCACGGATCCAGAGTAAAAAAAATAAAATCATGTGATATCTATCTATATCTATACAAATAAAAAGTGATGGCCTTATTGTTACTGTGATTTCACTGTCTACACAGGACAACATATTCGGTTGTGTGATTTGTCTAAAAGAAATATTCACTTTTGCCTCGCAACAAAGGGTTTATTTTTAAATGCGTCGGTCAGACACAGCACTTACCTTGAGCGTGACAGTGACATACATTAACTAAGGTCCACTAGAGGTAGGCACAAGGTGCTTCTTCTTGAGGAAATACTGCCGCTTGGAAAATGAATTAGCTGAGAAAACTAGCAGGCATGGCACGGAGAGCTGCTGTTTACTTACTCTGCCAAAAATGAAACTAGTCCATGACTCTTTCCCCCGCTTTGAGCTTCTGCATCTGTTCTTGTCAGAACTCTTATTCATGCTATTCATTTCTCTCTTGCCTAGTGAAGCACAAAACAAATCCTGCTGTTACTCAAACATACAGAACAAGCTGTCCTTGGTTAATGTAGCCTAACTTTGCCTGCCTCTTAAAGCAGATGTTGATACTCCACACCGGGAACACTCGGCTATTCAAGTAGTGCTGAACCTCTGCACCGTCTCAGACGAGAGCAGGACAGTTCGGCAGAATGCAAGGCAAGAGGTGGCGGCTCAATTCGGTGATTCATCAGGACCCTCCTTACAGAGATGTGGCAATTAATGCTGAAGCCTCGATGTTCAACAACACAGGCAAATCTTCTCCCCCTGGCCTGGGGAATGTTCAGACTAGAATCACAACTCAGGGCTGTAACAAGTAAGTATACTCCATACCTGACATTAGTATAGTGGCATGCTGCACCATTAAAACCACATCCCTAACATATCTTTAATTCTACCTCAGGAAAAAGGGACCTTTGGAGAACAACGGTGTCTTGACTGTCCCTGACCAGCTACTCCATGTCAAATACCCCCAAAGTACAAGTTTTAACTGTTAAAACAGCCTAGTTAAGGGGTGTCCAAGTAGTTCACCTGGTAGAGCATGTACCATTAAAGGGAAACTCCAGCATTTTTAAGAAGAGACTCGCTTTGAATAACAATCTGAGACTGTCAGTGGCAAAAACAAGCACTGTGGACCTACTGTTCACAGGCCCCAAAGGATTATGTAGTAGCCACACAGTCCCAGGGGATTGGTTTTGTTCATGCTGGTTCGCTGCCATGGGTTTCTGGGACAATTCAATGTACAAGAGGGTCAATAATGTCATCAGTTGCATCTGTGCTGTTCCTGCTATGCAAAG
The DNA here is from genome assembly GCA_036023855.1 of Gadopsis marmoratus. Lineage (NCBI taxonomy): Eukaryota > Metazoa > Chordata > Actinopteri > Centrarchiformes > Percichthyidae > Gadopsis > Gadopsis marmoratus. The sequence goes on from JAVQJF010047648.1 coordinate 39,310, forward strand.
TCGAAATGTCTTACAGTAAGGTTGTACTTCGGCCAAACACAGCCTGTGTGGCAATTTGCCACTCGACGCATTATATCCAACACATTTAGAACAGGTGTAACCAGTATAATTAATAATGGCTGCCCTTCATTTAAACCTGCACTAACTGTTTTTGGCCACTTGGGGACAGCGGAAATGAGCTGTGAAACAATAGTGACACATCAGTTTAAGTCGATATGGTGAACTTGTTAGTTGCTTATTTACACATCCGGTAGTTACAGAGAAACATCATCATTCATTTGGAGAGGTGTTTGCCTTCACCTGGTGAAGGTCAGTCCAATACTGACTCTCTTTAATCTCTGTTTTTGGTCTCTACCAAATCCTGAGAGAAATATCTGACTCAGTAGCTGCTAAATGCTAAACTATGTTCACCAGCTAGTTGCTAACTGTGTCGGACTGCTGTATGGTGCTGAGCAGGTAGTGTGCATTGGGGTTTTAGAGCTTTTATGTTGAAATCAGCTGCCTGCTGTGGCCGAAAAACAACACAATGAGAGCGGTGAGAGTGAACCAAAACAGTAAAGTTGTGGATCAGAGAGCTAAAAGATGAAAGTCACTATAAAAGCTCGGTAAAGCTGCAGATTTGGGTGATAATTCTCTGTAAGTTCAACAACATGAGCAACCCCTTTCAAAGTGCGAAACTGGCACTTGTTTGTATTACATCATCGGCATCCACATTTCAAGTGTAATTTGCAAGAAAATGCCTTTCAAAAAGCTGCAAATGCTGTCTAGCAGCTCAATCTGATGTTCTTTTCGTCTTTCCAATTATTCACATATATGAAATCAGGCCAAAATATTCTCCTCTGATCAAAAACTACTAATTATGCCACTAGAATGGCCTCTACACATGTGAACATTTTGAAAATTGCAGCACCAGGCAGGTGTCCCAAGTGTTTAATGAAGGCAGCACATCTACAAGCACCTTGTCACATAATGAAATGCTGATTTTTGCCATTATTCTGCATTGTGGCATTTGCTCATTACAATGGGACCACATGAAAAAAGAAAAAAAAAATATTTATATATCATTCAAAAATAGCGTGGCAATGACACTCATATGAGAAGAAGATCAATATCCTTGTCCCCAGTGGGATATACAATGCAGGCTGTGGTCCAATCTAACCAACTATATATACACACACCGTATATTATTTTTGACATTTTTTCTGACAGAGTTTGACTAAAAACAAGCCCATTTTGTTTATTACAAGCACTGAAATGACATACAGCTGTTGTTTATATCTTAGTGCCTAAAAATAAATATCGAGAGAGAGAAAGATGCCTCCACACGAAAACACCAATCTGTAACCAACAGCAGCAGCATCTGCAGTGACACATTCACAGGGTGTAGCACGCAGATGAGAGGCAACTGACCTACAAAAACTACAATCTACACCCCTGTGTGGGGTTACTACTGCCCAGTCCTCCACACAGAAGTCTAATAATACACAACAAAATAAGACAGATAATATAACCAGAAAGTGATGAAAATTGGTTTGGAACACACAATCCCGGCAGCGATGTGAAATCTGAACTTCGGCACCGTTGCTGCATCTATACATCAGGTGAACAGTTTGCGTTTCACACAACTTAAGTCCCCGCAGTCCCTCGTTAGTTTTCTCTACGTCATCAGATTCAAGGGCAGGGCCATATGTCCCTGCTCAGCAACTTTGTGTTCCCACCATATCTCAGACCTTGAGAGGCATAATTAATAGCATATAATGAAGCAACTGGATGAACACCCATCCTCCATGATGCATTATGCGATTTGATCAAAGGCATCCTCCCGTTAAGTACAACTGTACCACACAGCTCTCGCGTTTCCAATGTATTGAAGCGCAGCTGGCTACAGCTAATGCAGTCTAATACAACAGCCCTGCAACAAATCCAACCTTTGTTAGGTTGGGATGGTCAGATTTTGGTTGTTTTAGAGACGTATTGATTCAATCTTCTGGACATTAAGGAGGCGGTATTTTGGGGTACTGTTGAATCACTGAGAGGTGTGCCTAATATTTAGCAACGTTTTGTGATTAAAAAAAGGGGACATGAAACATTTGGCAGCAACCTACTCCTGTTAGATTTTAAACCTTTTTTTTATTAGTATTATTATTATTATTATTATTATTAAGAGGTACGACCCCTAACCCGAATAGAGCACCACATTTAGTTTTCTAACTGCATAGCCAGTAACAGTTTGCGTGCATTAACAGCCAGGACGCATTAAAGCTCGTCGTGGTTTTCATAAGCAGCGCAAATTATCACGCCAGTCATTTATGAATGGAGGTTTTTTGTTCGGCGTATTAAAAAGAGCGGCACGTTTTGTGGTTGTGTGTTTACACACCCAAACCGTGTTCACAAGTCCTGCATATTTATTTATTTTTTTTTTTTTTTGGGGGGGGGGGGGGGTGTCAGGTCAGCCACACACGGGCGAAGCACCGAATTCCACCGGCTTGGTTTACGCGTGTCCCTCAGCCGAGATAAAAGCAGAGCAGACAAACCAAACAAATGCCTC
>JAVQJF010047656.1:0-17117 GCA_036023855.1 Gadopsis marmoratus
CCCCCCCCCCCCCCCCCCCCCCCCCCCCCCCCCCCCCCCCCCCCCCCCCCCCCCCCCGCCCCCCCCCCCCCCCCCCCCCCAGGGCCGGCCCCCCTACAGGGGGGGCTTTTTTTTTTTTGCGCAAGCAGGTTGGTTGAGTCATGGTGAATTTCAGCTTCCTCCTATTTCGCGACATAAAACATGGCCAGCTTCACATCCAGTTGCACCTCGACTGAGCACACGGCTGGTAAAGCCTGGTGTCACGTGCAAGTGTGTGTGTGTTTGATCTTGAAGAGGGGGGGGTTCTATAGCCTAGTATGATAAGAAATGTCCAATAGCATATCATAATAATGCTAATGGTAATACTAAATTATGAAAGGGGCCATGTTAAAGTCACCATGCAGCTGCATAAGAATATAAGAGACCCTACAGGAGTAATTGACAGATTTCTGTGAGACCATCAGCTACAGTTGCACCCGCTGACTAATGTCAAGATAAATGGCAGCCCCTCCTCCACCCTTACACACTCCCAAAGAGACACCAGGCTCTGGTGGCTGCTTAAAGCCATACATCACACAATCAACGGACATATTCAGTGGACTTCAGTGTACACTTTACTGAGAAACACACACAATGGCAGCAATGTGTGAAAGACAAAAAAAATAAAAAATAAAACTTTATCAGTAACAACTCCCAGCTAAGGAACAGTGAACAAAGCCTGGGAGACACCATTTACCAAAGCCATCTCTCACAGTAGGCTGCTTTGCTTATAAATTAAAAGTTGTTTTTGGAAACCTTGTTGTTACCAAACAGGTCAGACCGACGTGGCGTTCTTTATATAATGAAAACACAAGTAGAGCTGCAGGTTTGGCAAGCCGACCTCACCAAAAAGCATCACTGCTGTAGTGAATGTGATTATACTGCCAGATACCAATAAAGAGATCACACAGTGCACAGGGCAATATAAGACATCCCATATGTGTTTGCGGAATAAAAAACATTTTTTGAACCCCCTGATTCATACTCTGAGTCGGTTTTTGGTATTCTTTCCTCGCCCCAAGATCCTGTTACACAAACAAGTCTAGTATGTTAATCAAAGGCACCACGTGTGACACATTGAGGCCTCCCGCTCATTTCCTATTGTTCTGTGACCACAAAGGCTCTGTGAAAGGCTATCAATCTGGAGAAGCAGTGTGATGCCTCAGGATGATGAAACTGCCAAGAGATGTTGTTGTCTATTGTAAAAACTAAAAGGCACTCCATGTGGAGGCGGTGGCGGTTTAGCCCGACAAATATTTCTTTGCCCGCATGGCAATTTGATCATAGATCTATTATCTGTTGCAGTCATTTGATCAGCGATCATCCTCTGTAGTGGTAATGACAGCAATAAGTGGTTCAAACATTGCTTACTCTTAGCTGATTTAATTAACTTTGTCCTATTGTTTGACTTCATGCTAATGTAATTTCTCTTCCAAAATCTTGCAAACTCGTCGTCGCAGAGAGTTTCAAAAACAAAACAAGAAAAACACGACGACAATACTTGTGTGCATTCAGCTCCAAACCAAATTCTAATTAAAGATGAAGTAGCAACGTTGCAAAACCGAACGCTCGAGTGAATAATTATGTATTCAGTAGACAGACACCCTGATAGGCACTGGATCAACGAATGGGGAAAGGCCTTAGTGGCTTCTTTTTGTCTTGACGTGTCAGGAGCAGCTGACTGCATTGTTCTCGTCCGGATTCACAGCCTGGCTTCTTTCATAATCCTGGTGTCGCTCCTGAAAGACACTGACAATATATAATCTCCTCTCTCACCCCTAGCCGGCAATGTTTATTCAATGCAACCAGGTGTTGTGCTGTTGATCATCAGGGACATTTTATCAGTCACCGAAAAACATTCCCTTTCTGACTTCTGCATACATTGATGATATTATTATTATTGTGCCTCTTGAGGAGAAATTGCAAAGAGGGAGAGTCTCTTTTTTTTTACTTTACTTTATTCCACGGTGACCCATATGAACACAAAAGAATCAAAGGATATAATGTGAGTGGACAGCCACACTTGTTGCCCAGATTATAAACAAATGAGCAAATAAGTGTACTCTGGTTTTTTACATTTTTTACAGTGGGTTTCAAAATATGCCTCCAGGGAACACACTCTTTTTTTTCATTGTTATTAATATAATTTATTTTATTAATATCATACCTTAATTATTATACCATATCATAACAAAGTTAGCTCAGGGCACTTTTTCCACATAGGCTCACCTGAGTCAGCCCTGCTATAAGCTTTATGAAAGAATAAAGTCTTAAGCCTACTCTTAAATGTGAGGAGGGGGTCTGCCTGAATCGTTCCGTTGAAACGACAGGTAGATTTGAGTGTCATCTGCATAACAGTGGAACGAGACGCTGCATTTTCTGAGAAGGGACCCTGACGGGAACATGTAAAGAAAAATAGGACAGGTTATCATAGACCTCATTATGCCAATTCTTACTATACAAATCTGTGAGTCTGAGGTTAACCTAGAATTATATATAACCGGGAGTGCCATCTCCGTGAATGAGCCATAAATACGATAACCCACATTCATCAAGAATGTTTTTTGCCCTAGAAATCCATATTGACTAACATTTACTATTGTCACACTGATATCTTGATTTGGGCACCACTCTTTCTGTGCACGTCGACCTTGTGGAACCAGTGCAGTTTCTGTTTCTGTGTACATGCAACAAACCTTTCAAGAACCAAACCAAATACAAAGAAAAGGGAAATGGAAGCGTTTAGTCTGAACATGCTGCTTAAAAATCTTAAAGTCAAAGGTTTTTTTTCTTAACACACAGCTGACCTTATTATCTTTCAGTTCAGGTTAAAACAGGATCACATCACTGATTTGAATATCAAGCAAGTGTTTGAATATCGCATAACGGTAGCATTTCAGTATTTTGAATGGCATCAAAATAGCTTAAGTCCATTGTCCCTCCAACAGGATGTAACATTCCCCTGGAAAGACCCTAAAAATCACTTGAGAGCATCTGCATTAGAATGGCCCCCCTGACGCACACGTGCTGGCTGGACCTGCGGCTCCAACCTTGGCTAAAGTGAGTGAGACTGTCCTGTAGAGGCTAGATCACTAGCATTGATTTGTTAATGAGATCAGAATTTGTGTTCACTATCATCTTCTCATTGGTCCCTGGAATTGTTTCACCCTAATGTCCCCTTCCACAGAACAGACCTGTTACTAGCCAGCAGTGTCCGTGATGCACATTAGTGCTGACAGCAGGCCTCCTGTCAGGCCTCCCTGCCCACTGTTCCCTTGTTCCACCCCCCTCTGAGCTCAGTGCATTCACACAGTCGCATGCATTGTCCTGGGATGAACTGCAGCAACATGGTGGTCAAGCAGTTCTTGTGCAGCGTACAGTCTTTTTGCATTGTAAACTCCACACCTGTAACCGTTTCTGTCTCACTTTGGTATGCGATTGTGCAGAAGGAGTTGACCAGCCCTTGTGAAATTTGATTGCTTTCCTGTTTGTGCAGAAAAGCCTTTGCTTTAGCTTAAAAGCTCACGAGTCTGGCACACTGCATGTAGCGGCATGCAGCTGTTATCTTCGCCTGCACCATTTTTCTTTTTTTTTTTGACACCCAGATGCACGAAAGGCTGAGTGAATTTCTTAATAACAGCATAAGAAAGTGAAGGCAACTGGTAGTGAGATTCAGTGCGGGCACTTTTTTTTTGCTTTTTGCTAAAGTTTTTGCTTTTTAAGGTGGTGTTAACGGTTTCCTGTGGTTTTACGTTTGAACACGAGCTCTTCGCACGTACCAGCGATGCCGTTGGCAGAAACGTCACACTGCATCTTAATTTCAAAGAATCCTCGAGGGGGACAAGGACAGACAATGGATCACATGACTTATACAGTGCGAGCAATACCTCACTTTTTCTCCTTCAGTGCCATGGCAATTACTTTGATGCACAATTTAAAATGATCCCACCTATTATAGAGGGTAATGCAAGCGGAGTGTGTCTCATTGATAACAAAGGAGCAGTGTGAGTTATGCCTTCGGGGGCCGCGACTCATCACTTAATGGTGGGTGAATGGTGGGTCTCAGACATTACTATCTAAAACACATCCTTCCAAAGACTTCACAATGTGCCATCCATCATCGGAACTACATCATAAATGGTAAAAGAAGATTTGAGGGCTTCCTCTACCCGAAATATACAATTCCTTAGATCTTGTTTTACATCTTTTATCTCTAAGGTGTCTCACAGATTTTAAAAAGAAAAATGTAAATTAGTATTCCAGAGTGATGTCCAGCGGTCATCTCTCTGTCTGTCACAGGTACAAATGATGGTCTGCGCTGAGGTCAGTGTCCTCTTTTGCAACCATGTCTCTGTCAGATAACAAACATATATACATAGATGAGTAAGGCTTACAGTATTTGCCTCTACACCCAACATAGCGAGGTGTGACTCATGTGTCACGCCTTGCTAGCTCACAAGTTTAGCGCTTTGACTTGAAATGATTTGGATGTCACTGGTGGAAGAATGTCATATTTAACTTTCGCAAAAACCTTCTGAGTCATATATTCTTCTTCAGCTGTCGCAACACCCGGTTATTCTTGACTGCGTTTCTCACTGCCACCAAAGAAGAAGAAGAAGAAGAAATGAATGTTGAACATATTTATTGTCTTCAAATTGGCCCAAAGTCACACATGCATACACACATGTAGGCAAACAAAAAGCTCAATATTAATTAACGCAAATGACTAACACCACATAAGACTTCCATTACATGACATGACACAACGTGCTGCAATCAAATTAAAAGCCAATCGACTGTGATTTATGAGAAAATGTACGGCAACGACACCATTTTGGCACTTCAGATTTGTTAACATGAACACTTACAATCAGTTCCCCACAGTAAACAGTAAAGATTGTGATTTTCCTATGCGGCCCAATGCATGACTGTTAGGATATGCATGTGTGTGCTTTAGTCTACATATAGCTTACATAAAGTTAAAACATCTGTAAGTGCAGCTTGTTATGTAAACATGCTCCTCTCATCAGTTATATTAGGAGCTGTCAGTTTTAATGGCATAGAAATTTAAGTGCTTTTTTTCAATATCGTTTGCCACATCTGCGTGATCTTTCTGGTATGAACTGTAAAAATAGAACGTACATGACATACATGCGCTTTTAAAATGTTTATGACAAAGCAACTGCTAAAAGCAAAGCATGATATTTGTCTATTAAGTCCAGTATGTAAGGCTGCAAGAACAGAGAGAAGTCACATTACGTGTCTGTAGAAAAGGTTTCACACTCACATTGCTATACTTGTCAAGATATTTATATGACCAAAAACAAAAAACAAACAAAAAATATATATATACCTCAACAACCTCACCTTTGGCCATTTTTTAAATCACAACCAGTTCAACCACCTGCCCACTGTTCGTCTTTCTCACAACTGTTCACTTGCTTTTATCCTACCAGCCACTTGTCCTTTTACATATTGTAACTTCTAAACAGTAACAAAAACAAAACAAAAAATGTAGTTAAAGTAATACAATAGGGTTTGAAAGAGAGATGAGAGAGATAAAGATTGAGTAAGAGCAGGAAAGAGGGCGTCTGTACAGGGAAACCTCACTGTTGGTTTTGGTTTCATTTGGCCTTCTCAGCTGCTGGAGCGACAGTGACGGGCTCTGTCTGGACCCCGGCATCCATAGAGTTACGTTTCTGACCCTGAAATTTAAAGGAAACAAATGTTTGTTCATTACATTATCTACTGTACTACAATTTTCTTTAAAGAGCTATGTCATCCATGCCAAATGTGAACTCATACATCACCCATTAGATACTTATTTGCATTTCATTTAAGTGTCCTAGAAGCTTTTGTCCTTGATGCTAGTTGTGTTTCCAAAAGTACCTCCTCATTTTATGTGTGTCTTCTGAGTCAAGTCAAATGTAATGCAAACAATTCACAGGATATTCAACTGCACTGTGAAACAGGGCCACCACCTTTAGCAACCCAATGAGCTGCTGCTGCCATCTAGTGGCGATGAAGCTGCAGCATGTTGCAATGCGCAGGGCCTTTCGAACTTGACGCTCTCTCCTCACCAGATTTTTAAAGAACAGATGGATGGAGTTCCTCTTCTCCAGTTTCCTGGGCCCACTGGCTGCATCGTCGCCGGCTTGGGAGGCCACTGAAGCTGGTTTGCTATCCACAACCGCCTCTGATGACTTGGCTGCTGCTTTAGGCTCGTCCTTGGCTTTAACTGTCTGAGCTGCCTCTGCCGCCGCAGCCGGTGCAGGGGTCGGCTTCTTGGGATCAGCAGCCTGCAAGTGTTGCGGTGCATAATGAAAAGCTGACTTATTATTCCAGTCCTGGTCCGTACCAGTACATAACAACATGTGCCGATGGACGTTGAGACGACACCAAATGTGAACTCTAAAGTGGCATTAAGATGTACCAGCTGTTAGGCTCCAGCGTGTCTTAGTGGCTGCAACATTATGATCACAGAAGCACGGCTGCGTGTTGTTATTATTTTCAAATATAATAACAAATGGAGGAAAATAGTCGTTTTAGAGCAGGTTTTAACTTCCAGATGTAACTGGTGGAATCACTCTGGTTAATAATGCGTCTATTCTCGAGAGGAAATTTGACTGTATTTACCAGTCCGGTTGTTCTTCTGAGGAGCCAAACTCCACTTGTGGAGGCTGCCTGGACTTTTGCTGTCATGTGGTCTAACAGTACCTCAAATTCACATTAATCTGTTACTTTCTGTAAGTAGTTCCATCACAATTCATACTCAGAGATTTTAGATATTTTAAACATCCATAAAGACGTAAAATGAATAGGTCCTTACTTTAGGCTTGAAGAAAGAAAGGAAGGGTGATTTTGAGGCCGCTTTCTTTTCTTCCTGTACAGGCGGCGGCAGGTCCGGCTTTGCAGCAGCCTCCAGAGTGCTGGCTTTTGAGGGATCCACCTTCTTTTATCAAATCGGCAGGGAAGAAAGTACACATCATGAGCTATTTTCGAATTTAAGGGATGACTATCATTGAAGCTGACAGAGTGAGAGCAGGAGCTGCCACCTGTGAAGTGAAAGGAGAGGTTAAAGGAGGGGAAATCCAGGATCAGAGCAGAGAAGGAGGCAGAAAAATCTGATAAGAACTGGTCCCTGTAAGAATAAAGAAGCCCACACCGTCATGCACAAAGGTCAAGAATGTAATTGTCCGTAAAAAAGAAAATAGGAAAGGGAAATGTTTCAATCTACACCGAAGATCCTGAGAGTGTCCTCCTTTGGAGGAATAGTTCAACACTTTGGGAAATACGTTTATTTGCTTTCCTGCAAAGAGATTGCCAAGATTGATACCATTTTCATACCACATAAATATGATGCATTAGAAGGTTTATCTTAGCATAACGAATGGAAATGGGGGAAACAACTAGCCTGGATCGTTCCAAAGGTAATGAAATCTTACTGTTAAACCGGTTATATCTGGCTTGTTCAATCCCAACAAAATACAAGTAGAAAGCAAAAACTGTGGTTTTATGGAATATAATGCGTTAGTAAGCTTTAGAGCTGCTAGTGCTTGTTACTCCTTGGACAGAGCTAGGCTAGCCATTTCCCCCTGTGTCCAGTCTTTATGCTAAGCTAAGCTAACCGGCTGCTGGCTGTAGCCTCATACTTTTAATTCAGTTCAATTCAGTTTTATTTATATAGCGCCATATCATAACAAAGTTATTTCACTGCACCCGTAGAGCAGTAGAGCAGGTCTTAATCTTCTCATCAAACTCTCAGAAAGAAAGCAAATTTATTTAAAGCAAGTTTATTTCCGAAAATGTCAAACTCCTTTAAATTACCTCAGCTTCTACCACTGGCTGTGGTACCTCTTCCAACATCTGCAGGGAAGGAAAGATTATTTGTTTCCCCATCTATTTAAACGCTGTATGAAAGACAATAAATCATGAGACGCCTCATTATCATGATGGAAATGTACAACATACAGAAATTGGTGGTATAATGTGAATCAGTTGATCAAAACATGAAAAACGTAGTGTGCCTTTTAAAAAGTACAAATGCCACATTTTATGCGTGTTAACTGAAATGTATGAAACATTATATTTGGTTCAACATAATATTTGATACATCTGGTACACCATCATGTCAGAGGCGCCTGTAGAGTGAAGAAAATTGAGAATTAATATTCCCGAGCACTTCCCGCTGATTTACCTGCTCTTCTACAACTGGCTGTGCCACCTCCTCCGCTGCCTCACGAGGTTCAACATTATTTTCACTCTGAGTGGTTGCAAATGAATCAGAGCATGTAAAAAAAAAAAAAGACTGCAATTTAGAACACGGAGATGTGGTATAATCAGAGGGTCGGGAAGATTATTCCACTCCCTAGAAAAGACAAAACCCCAAGATTGAGAACTCTCCTTTGCTTTACCTGGACTTCTACAACTGGCTCTGGCACCTCCACCGGTGTCTCCTGCAGAGCAAAACTACTTATTTTATTCTGAAGAGATGCAAATTGCATTTTAACATGCTGTAATTTACTATATTTGCATGTCTGTTATGAAAACCCTTGAAATACGATTCAAAGTAAGACCACCCTGTGCCAGTGAGAGGTTTTAATACAACAGAGAAGATTGAGCCTACTCTGTAGTTTACCTCTACTTCTACTGCTGGCTGTGGCGCACCCTCGATTTTCTGCAGGACAGTGAAGGAAATGTCCTCATGAACAGAGGAAACGTTTTAATTATGAAATGCTTAATACGTTAATATGTACTGGTTAAAGGGATAGTTGGACATTTTGGGAAAAATGTACGCACATTGTTGCAGAGAGTTAGATGTGAAGATCAATACCACTCTCATGTCTCTGAGCTAAGTACGGCGCTAAAGCCAGGAGGCGATTAGCTTAGCTTAGCATAAAGACTGGAAGCAGGGGGAAACAGCTAGCCTGGCTCTCTCCAAAGTCCACGAATATGCCTACCAGCACCCGTAAAGCTCACTAATTAAGCTGTTGTATCTCGCTTGTTTAATCAGTGCAAACACAAGTTCTGACTTCCTGCAGTCTCTGCTGGTTGCTTGGCAACCACGCGGCGACAACAAGACGACTTAACGGACGTCACAGATTATACAGACTGTGTTCATTAGTGAGCTGTAGAGGTGCTGGTACTGCAAACATATTTGTGTATTTTGGATAGAGCCTGCTTTGACCTGTTTGCAGTCCTTATGCTAAGCTAAGCTAATTGTCTCCTGGCCCTAGCATCATACTTAGTGCACAGACATAAGAGTGGTATTGATCTTGTCATCTAACTCCAGGAAAGCAAGTTAAAAAGTGTATTTCCCAAAATGTTGACCTATTTTTTTAAATTAAATTAATCACTAATGCAATTACACTATTGGGGCTATAATGCATCGTGGAAACATGGACGGTGGTAGAAACAGTGGTCCTAATGTGACGCTTTTTTCCAGGGAAACCTTTTGACCGAAGTCAACCTATTATTGAATGTCTAACTGAGGAGCGCTACAAAAACCCGATTCTCCTGGATGAGGATTCTTTTGCAGCTTCCAATTTGAAAACAGCAATTTGTTCAGTTTCTGCCACCTCCAGACAAATCAGCTCTTGTTCAGTTAGTAACAGGATGAGCCATGGTCAGTTTGAGAATATGATAATCTACTGTACCACTGCTGCAGTCTTGGCCGGGGCATTGGCTCCACTTACTGAAGCACCCTTGCCTTTGGATGCCTTGACACCTAGCAGTACCTCAAATTCACATACAGTATGTTTCACACTACGTTATAATCTGACACACTGTGGAACATGCACTCACTGAAAGTCTATATCAATAACCATCCCCTTAAAATAATTCTTAATCTTCATCTCGCGATGCAACACAGTCTGCTGTTTATTTACCTTTGGACGGAAGAATTTGCTCAGAGTATCTTTGGCCGATTTTCCTTTTGAGGACTCAGGACCCTTTGCAGCAGCTTTTGGCTCTTCTTTTGGTGCTGGTTTCACCAGTTTGGCAGCTGGTTCTCCTCTGATTTCCATTCTCGGTGGTTCTGGAGGCGGTGGTGGTGGGATAGACATTCCTTTGGGTGCTGCAGGCGGCTCAGACACTTGTGCAGCCTATTCAAGGGAGAGCGGGTGTTAAAATAACGGTTTGCTATGGAAAACAATAGGAGGTGTCCACACAGTCACCTTTAACAGCAAATACAAGATACGCAATGACAATTCTACGTGAGGTATGATAAGAAAGATGCAAAGCAGTTATTTTAGCAGCTATGTTTTCACCCAACATAAGTGATTAAAAATTGAATTAGTGTGCAAAATGCAACATTAGCAAATAAAGTTGCATTTCTGGAAGTTAACTGAATCCAGTGGTGTCCAGTAAAAGTATCCTTTCTAGTGCAAGATCTGTTGTACAAATGAAAACACTTCATGGGCAATGTGCTCACAGTAGTGGGTGCCGCTGGTTGGCTCTCCTTCTGGGACTATTTGGCAACAGAAAAAGGAAGCAGTTAGAGAGATAAGGTTAAACTGAAGCAAGCAAATATCTGCAAAAAGCTTGTGTACGTGCCCTATAAAGGAACCTATTGGTTCTTTAGAAATTAAATGTACTTTTTGGGAATTAGGGATATCCTCAATTCAAGCAGAAATGGAAAGAGAACAGATGCCGGCTAGCAACCTGTCACTATTTCCCAAACCGGCGAATAAGCAACCATTAACATCCCTTAATTCACGGATACAGCACTGTAAACCAAAATAAGCATGACATACAAATGGTCAGTGGTCACTTAACGTGTTTTATATGCGATGCAATGCTTCATGAACATCTGTTCACCTGATCTTTTGCGGCATCAGGAGTAGCCGTTTCCTTTTTGGTTGTTTTAGTGGGGGTCACCTGTGCAACAAGGGAGGGAAAATGAGCTGTCTTTCCATAAACCTTCACTCATGCATGACACACAAAAAAATAAGAAGAGAAACAAAATGCCTGTCCCTCAAATGTTAAATGTGTACGCGTGATGTTAAGCTGGCAATGAAGCTGCAGTGTGAGACGTTCAGAATCAGCATGTATAGTTGATGTAACAGGAACAGAAAAATAATTATTTCGATAAACAGAAGCCTTTCAGGAATGCAGACATAGGCCTTTATGATAAGTTAACTGAGGCACACTGAAATCCCTGGCAGAGCACATACAGTACATGCGCTGTCATTGTGACGGCCATTGTGCTCCGGAGATGGCGTAGGCCTGCCCTCGCTCTATCTTCACAAATCTCAACTTCCAGCTGCACAGGCCGCCCTTGTGAGCTCACACTATGGGTCGAACAATAGGCCACCACATTCCCGCATGTTCAAAGACTTGATTAGCATGGGGCTAGGGCAATGGTAACTCTTTAAAACGGCATGAATCCAAAAGACAGCGCGATGAAGAGGAAATACAATGGCTGCTTGTTGTAGGTTTTTCCATCAGGAACGGTCATCATGGCAGATTCGGTTATGGATACCGTCACTGGCCATAGCACGAGAGGAATCGCACGCACGCCAATCAAATTTAAACACAACGTCTTCACTGTTAAAATGTACTGTCACAGATCTCCACTCTATCAAGCAAAATACCAAGTGTCTTTGCTTCGCTGAGGCTTTAAGCAATAATTAGAACACACAGAAGCTTCATTTTTGTTGTTTGAGCAGCTGTTTGCCTTCAGTAGTAGCTGGAAATAACAAGGGTGGATTTGTTTTCGCACTCTTTGATTACAATTCTTCAATTTATTTTTCCCAAGCAGTCACATTTATTATTATTATTATTTTTTTTTTTACAAGAGAAGCAATTAGAAATGTCAAGTATGTATATAAACCACATTTCATTCCTCAAATTGTGCCACTTACTAGTGTTTTGAAGAAGTTCATAACTGGATTCTCTTCTGGGCTACTGTCCTCTTGGTTTTCCACAGGCTGACTGTTTCCGTCGTCACTTTCAGGAGCCTTTTCTCCCTCTGGACCCGGGTCTAGAGTCACACTTTCTGGCTCCGTTAGTGATTCTGTTTCTTGCTTTAGGTTAGCTGTCCCCTATACACCATCACAAAGAATTCGCCTTTGAGAATTATGTCCGGGCAGCGGAGCTGATTTGCGAGCAGTGACTGTCTTAATCGCAGCATTGAGATGGGAGCACAATTCCAACCATGCCTCTGCCTACTCGGGGCATTGTCAACAATCACCCTTTTATTAATGTGTGTGTCCCACCCCTCACTCATTGATATTCAAAAATGTGTGAGAGTTATGCCGTGAGGGTTGTCAGGAAACTCAAATACCTTGCTGTGTCCTGATGGCGAGTTTCTTTAAAATACAGAACTTAACCAACCCTGATTTTGTCATTTTTCAGTGAACCTGTCCAACTTCATTTTTCCTTCAGTGTGGCCTGATTAAAATGTCACATTTCCTTTCAAACTAAGTCTAAACTATTCTGTCTTTTTGAAAGCAGGTGAGCAGGTATTCTTTACAGCTAAACACTTACCAAAATAATGCAAATAAATTCTGAGCAAAATTATGAATGAATAAGACATTTTTCAAGCCCTTACCTTTGTTTTCATTTTTGATTTTTATTGGAAAATGTTTCAGTATTGATCATATATACAAACAGAAGCCATTAAACGCATGATATCCTAAAGAGCTAGACCAATATTTTTCAAAACAACTCTAATGTTACCGCTGTTCTTCCTTTGGAGTCACATGCATGGTAACAGTAACCCTGTGTCCCAGGGAAGCCACCGTTAAACCACCAAGCCTATATGCCGATTCTACAACAACTGATGTGCAGGCTGAATGCAGCCTCACGAGTAAATCTTCCACGTGGACGGGCGTGTCTTCAATCATATCTGCGCTTTGTGAGTCCACTGTTGAGGTCTCACTTGATTCATTCTCTGCGTTCTCGTCAGTCTCTCCGTCTGCGAGGATTTCTGGTCCTACCTCCTCTGAAGTCACAAGTTTACGCTCGGCTGCAACACCTTCCGTAATGGTTTCTCCTTTAACGGCCTCAACTGCCACATGCTCATCTCAAGTGGCAATTTGAGAGTCTTTAGAGTTCCCCTCAACGGCAGCTAAAGCATCAACAGAATGATCTGTTTCATGTATGACCTTCAGACCTACGATTTTTGGCTGTCGCTCAAGAAGGCTTGCGCTCTCCTCCACGGGCTCCTCAGCAATGACAGGATTGGATTCAGTTTGTTCTTCCACAGCAACCACAGATGGATCAGCTGTCTCTTTATCAGCATCTTCCAACTACATGTTCTCCTCTACGAGTTCCTCTTGGACCGAAACGCAACATTCCTCAACTGTGTCTTCAGTTGCTTCTATGTGTTCCTCTGAGATTACAGCCATTTGTTCTGGTGTTTCAGTGCTTTCAGCTTGTGCCAAAACATCTTCAGATGCTTTCAATTGTTCTTCCATAGGTTCTTCATAATTGGCAACCCTGTTGACTTCTCCACCACTAGATGATTCTTGGACAGTGGCATCTTCCTCAACACTTTCTGGCACTGCTGGAATTTCCTTTGATAAGGCCTCTATAGCTTCTTCATTCATCTCCTCAGCAAGTATCTCGGTTGGCTCCTCTTGAATGGAAAGGCTTGCTTCTCGTTCTCCAGAAAGGGGCACAAAAATTGTTGCAGTGATGACCTCCTCCACCAGGTGGATGCCATTGCTCACTGCAGGCTCCAGGGGAGTGATGGCACCAAGTTCAAATTCTTGAGCGAGGGCATCAATTGCTGCCTCTAACATCGCCTCAGCATCATCTTTGCATATGATAGGACTTGGTTCTGCTTCACCAATGTCTTCAGTATTTACTTCATCCACACTTGGCTCTTCAGTGGATTCAGAAAAAGCAGCAAAAACCGCCTCAAAGCAATTCACCACCACTCTAGGAAGACTGGAAGAAACCTCCAATGGCACAGTTTCCTCAATATTATTTTCCTCTTCAACTATTTCATCTTCTATAATGGGCTTGTTTTGTTCTGCAGCGATACCTGGAACATTCTCTCCCTCGGTGTCGTAGCTTTTGTTTTCCAAATTGTCAGTAGGTTCCAGCAGCTCCACTCTGAACACCATATTTTCATACACATTGTGCTCCACGAGGATCACTTCTTCCACATTAATCCCAGCCGCTTGGTTGTCAAGGAGTTCCTCGTTTGCAGTCTGTTCAACAACCTCCTCAGCGATGACAACCGCTGAATCACCGGAATCATCCAGTGAATCTCCTTCAGTTGCTGCCGTCTCCGTCACGAGTATCTCTACCGCCGGGCCGTCAGCATTGGCGGCTGTATCATCATCATCACCAGTTTGCATTGAAATGTCTGCTCCTGTCTTCTTGTCCGCTTGCGTTGCTTTTTGATGTAGATATTCAGCGTCCTCTGTGCCAGCTTCGCCTCCGCTTGAGCCCGACTCCTTTGTCATGAAAATCAACACTCATGTTTAGATAATGTACAGCTCCTGTTTCTTGGACACATATGACAACCATGTGCTTGATCACACTGTGACTGAGTCAGCATAAAACTAATAAAAAACCCTCTACATTGCAATGTCATTTAGAACAGCCCTACAGTATTTACTTGTTGAGATTGTGTCAAAGAGGTCTTGATTCAACTCTGTGTTATTTATTGAGGTTGTAGCTTGTGGTGTTACAGTATTAAACAGCATTATGTTGTAAGGTGTTTCTAATGTTTCTCCTACTCCATATGTGTAAAGGAGTTAAACAAAATATTCTAAACACCTTTCAAAATAATGCTGTCTAATACTAAACCACCACAGCTTCAAACCGTACCAGTTCACCATATAACTGTACGTCGTTAACTAACAACAACTGAACATTTTTAAGTACGGTAGTATTTACTGCAGGGCTGGTGTGTTGCAATGCATTCCAACGTACAGACGTTTGATTGTTTGTTTGTTTTTTAATTATTAAAATGATATCTTTCCCCCTTGGAGTGGTTAATGTACTGCTAAAAATGAAATATAAATAGAAACTCTAAATCTAAGTGATTTCAGGCAATTTGGCAGGCAGATTGCTTTAGAGATTAGAGAAGATCATAAACGTGTAAAGCAGGCATTTTTCTACATTTTCCTTACTGTCAGCAAATCCCATGAAAAGACCAAAACACACCAACACATTAGCCTTTCTCTCAGTTTCTTTCTGACTTCCCTATACCCTCCTGTCTGCAGCACTTTGTTAGCCCAGAGACGTTCATTGTCAAAAAATGGCTCAAAAATATGTAGTTAGATTTTTTTAAAAGGGTAATGTGTTTTCTAAAAGAGCTGGGCACTGTTGTTTTTGTTTTTAGCAAATGCAACTCAAACTGGAGTAAATACTGCATTTGTCGGCGACGGACTGACACTCATTTGGCACTCTAGTGAGTATTTCTGGCAGCAGGACTGTGTGGTGTGTGATTGTGTGTGTGTGTGGGGGGTTGAGCCAAAATAAACTACATTGCCCATGTTCATCATAATGAAAAAACATGTCACCCTGCGCAACAGCGCGGCTCACTTTTTGTTTTTTATGTTTTGACAATGGAGCTCTATGGCTCAGAGGACTAAGACAGATCGGGCTTCGGTGAGGCAGGCAGCACTTGTTAGCAGGATCAACTCATTGTTGCTTTTTTGTCTTTTTCGTGGGAACAAAAAAAGTGCACTCACCAGCTGTGGATCAGTGACAGGAACACTTACATCCGTTTGGTCTTCATTTGACGTCCGCTTTTCTCGAACACTCTTGACATCATCAGCTGGAGGTTCGGCTTTTTTCTTGAACATTTTGCCAAAAACATGAACTTTTTCTTCTTTGCTTTTCTTGACCTCTTCCGCCACCTCCTTTGCGGGGGTTTCGGGGACTGGAGCTTCAGCATGCTTGCAGTCTGATTCGACTATCGCAAAATCAGGCTCAGCTGGTTCTATGGCGAGGTTTAAAGAGAGGGGCCTGCCATTTTGCTGGATGATGGTCTCGCTGTTAACTGAAAAAAAAGAATATTAAAATGTAAAGAAGAGGGTTGGCCCATGCACCAAACACTTAACACAGGATATATTTTTTTCATTTATAGGTCAAATTAAGATACGGTAAGATAATCCTTTATTAGCATACATCTTCTTTATATTGTCAAAATATTACTGATTGGGACTTTAAACAAGTTGTGATTTCTGTAATGTGAATGTCAATAATTAATTTGATCTAATAACTATTTATGTGAGACTGGTGCATTTGCTTTACCAAAAAAGTTCACAGCTGTCACTACCATTAGATATCACTGTTCATTTGAATGTCAAGCTCTTTGCATGCAGAAATAAACGGCTTGTGCAGGCTCTGGTCTAGCCAGTGTGTGAGAAAGTGACATTATCTCTTTGACAAACTCAAATCTCAGTGGGAATCCTACATGCCGAGGCAGATGATTGCCCCCACCCAGAGCCGGTTCTGCTCCAGGTTTCTGCCTGTTAAAACTGAGATTTTCCTTGCCACTTTCGCCTAGCGCTTGCTCATGGTGGGAATGTTTTGGACTATATATACTGTATATAGAGTCGCTCTATATGAACAAGTTGAGAACAAGTATGAGATAACTTTGTTATGATATGGTGCTATAAAAATAAACCTGAATTGAATTGAATGCCGTAGAATTATTGTTACTGTAGGCCAGGGATGCAGACCACACCATGATAGGTCAAATAGTCGCTCCTTTTCAATGTCTGAGGCCACGCCTATAGTTTACATTGGAAGACTCAAGACGCAGTCCAGCTGGGAGTCACTGTGTTTACAGAGCATTATAAAAGTCCAAAAGACTAATCCAGCATAGACATGGAAAGATCAGCTGATTTGGTCAGAGACTGATACAGTATTTTCCCATGAAGTAAATTACAATGAAACTAAATAAAGTTCAGTAAAAGTAAGTTAAAACCTAATTTTCTCTGTGTTATTTTACAGATGGATATATGTGTAAAATATATATATATATATATATATACTGCTGAAAAAATTAAAGGAACACATTGAAAACACATCAGATGTCAATGGGAAAAAAATAATGCTGGATATCTATACTGGTATGGAAAATGTGCTTAAAAGTGTTCCTTTAATTTTTTTGAGCCGAATATATA